>LUCH01001181.1:71497-134151 GCA_013368495.1 Paragonimus heterotremus | reverse complement strand
TAATATCGCAGTCTTTCCAGCTGGCAGTTTCCTTTGATGTCATTTTTCCAGCAGACCACCTTGTTTCCATTTCAGCGTACATCCTGATTTCATGGAAAAGTTAACAACAGTGGTACCAACGAGTGGCGAATCATGGTGAATTGTCCTACGTTGAAGTAGGTCATGGGCGTCTCTCACGTTTGTAGTATTATAAAAAGTTTAGTACTCATGTTTCAACAACAGTTCGATTGTCACAATTATCATCACGCTTTCCAGCTTAATCACGCCGAAATTTAAAGAAAACCATGTGTTTCCACGTCCATGACGTCCATTTTCCTCATATTTTACCTTCACATTTCCGAAATAACGTAGGATGCGACTCTGCCTTATTTCTCCATTAATCCCTATGCCATCGAACAACCGCACATTTATCTACGTCTTCGGAAGACTGAAACAAAGAAGTCTCTAGGGAACATATTTTTAAGATTTTAGATTCTGCAACATATCACAAATTTTCAACAACTTCAATATCTACGAATTATATTTTAACTAAACCATAACGGAGATATTCACGTTCGGCCGATTACACGCAGCCAAACCAAGATCCACCAATTTTAACCAATTTTACTTTACACGCCTTTTTTGTTTTCACGGCGACACCTAGTTGGGGTATTATCTTTTGATGCCGTGTGTAGTGTTCCTGGGACTGAATAATTTTTTTGGATCACGTTGATCCGACCTCTCTGTCACACCAGTAGACATCCAGGGACTCAGGAGTGAGGTGGAGTCTAGCTAATGGTAAAAGAACTGATTCATCCCGTAACTCTTGAATACACAGTGGCGTGGGACTGAATGTAGGTTGCTGTAGTTATCACCCGTGGTATCACCTCTCCTGGTCTGCCGGTGGTGAAGTTTAAACGCTTTAGCAGTTTGGTATCTGACCGGATGTCCCGAGTTTGTGCCGAGCAGACATCACAACTGTATGAAAACGTCGCGGAAACATAAGATCGGAAAGGGGGAAAATTTGCGCGGACTTGAAAGGTTCACAGGTTTGACATGTTGCCATTTTGAGAAATGCATCAATGCCATCGCCCAAAAATCACTGGTGATGTCATCCGACCAGCCTTCATTTTCAACCTGAAAACCTATACTGTCCACACCATACACTACAATGGAGTGCTTGACTATATACGTCTGTGTTACATTTCCTACGGCATGTGACTGCTTACACGGCCACTCTTTCACAGATGTAACCTGAAACACTGACTCCAAGACAAAAACGAGCCCTTACGCCGCCACTTTCCTGTATGCTACAACTACCTGCCAAGTCTTGTCAGCTATGCTAAAGAAGATCTGGAAGAATCTCCTGCCACACTTTATCCAGCCGCATTTTGAATGAGATCACACTATCGCCATGCACTACTTCATCTGGGAGCTTGTTCAACTAGTCCACTATCCGGTTGCCGAAGAAGCTTGCTCGTACGTCTAAATGAGCCCTGCTTTTCTTCGGTCGGAGTCTGTGACCATTGGTGCAAACAAGTGTGTGGACTTAACGCCACCTATGCCTTTCAGTATCCTGAAGGTCTTGAGAAGGTCACGTCTAACTCTCCTCGGTTTCATGGAGTACGATCCTGGCTCCTTTAATCGGTCATGATAAGGTTTACCCTTAAATCATATAATCATTTGAGTTGCAAATTTTTACACTCTCTCAATGCGCTGGTTACGTTTACGTAGGTAGGGAGCCCGCACTTGCACGCAGTACTCCAGGTGAGGCCGGACAATGGATTCACATGGCGAAAGAAATGCTTCCGGTTGCTTGTTAGACAAAACTCGCTTAAAACTAAACGACACACTAGGGGCTTTGCGTGCAGCCGCTGCACATTGGCAGAGGGCTTGAAGTCGTTGTTGGCCAATATTCCCAGCTCTCGAGCCTTTTCTGTGCATTCAACGGTGTATGGACCTTGGGGATCCGTTACTTCAAGGAGTACAGAGCTTCCAGTTACCATTTGGCACCTGATGGCATTCAATGGAATGCCCCATTCAAGAGACCACTGTGTTACTACCTTCAGATCCTGCGTTAATGCGACACGACTTGTAGACCCTGTTATCTTAACGTAATCTGCGAATATGAAACACGGGTTGCTAAGCCCACTCACTGAATCATTTACGAACAGTAGGAACAGGAGAGGACTCAAAACATATCCTTGAGGGACGCCACTACGGGTTTTGCCTACTTCAGAGAATCCGCTTTCAGCCTCCAATTTGAAACCCCAGTTTCGTAAGAAATCTTCTACCTATTCAATCACTAGGTAGGAGGTACCAAACCACTTCATTTTGTACATGAGACTACGAGGATTTACTGAATCGAAGGTCTTGCTGAAATCCAAGTAGCAAACCCCCACTTTTCGACTTTTGTACGATCGTCCAGTGACATCATCCCTGAAATACAAAGGTTGAATAGACAGGATTTTCTTTTCTGGAGGCCGTATTATGCAGAACTAAGAAGGTTGTTTTTAATGAGATACGTCAAAACCTTGTCCCTTATTAGCCGTTACGAGCATTTTTCAACTACACTTGTCCGACTCACTTGTCCGTAATTATTTTGTCCGTCTCACGAGCTTCCCTTATGAACAGCGACCAGCGTGGCTATGCGCCACCCGTCTGGGATTTTTCCATCCTTTAAGGAGGTCGTAAACGGCTTCCACAGTGGACGCTGAAGAACTCCCGCTAATGGCTTAACAATTCTCTGACGGATGCTATCAGCTCCCGCGGACTTCGAGGGCTCAATGGCGTCTATGACTTTTTCAACCCCTTTCTCAGTGGGAAGTTTATTGTTCATTATGCTGTGAGATCTAGACCCTATCAACTTTGGCTGGACGTTGTTGCCATCGTCCCTCCTGTGAACCACCTGGAAAAATTTACGAAGGTGGGTGGCATTTTCTGCGTCATCCATGGCCGGTTTGCGCTCTTCTGTCCACAGAGATTCTACTTCCTGCCTGGAGGCTCCCTTGGATTGGACATACAAGTAAAAATCACTCCGAGCTGCTTTCGTCTTGCGCGCAAGGTTTTCTTCGAAGCGATATTCTGCCAGGCGCTCGGCCTTGCAGGCTGCATTTCTACTAGCTTTATACTTTAACCAGTTAAGATGGCTTTCGTTTTTTGTATACCTTCCTACCTTTGTTTCTCTCGATAAGCGTTCCACGCACCGTTTGGATCTACCAGGGCGGATGATTTTGAGCCTTTCTTAATAATACGGATGCAGATTAGTCCATGAGTACTACAAGTCCTTCTTTGGTGACTTTCCGCATATCCTATAGAGAAGCGATTTTCCCCTCAAGAGCCCAACACGTGCTTCGTGCAGCATTCAGAAGTCGTGCGATATTCATTCGGCCAAATCTTCAAACAATTTTTTTCAGGGAGTCCTCTTGGTCGCGTGGACTCCGGAGTTCAGAACACAGTGATCACTCTTATCAAGCGGAGCCTCACGCTGCAAGTTTACGATACCTGCCCATATCGAGTAAGTAGTAGATTCAGCACGGATTGTGCATGTCCGTATCGGAACCGAGTAGACAAGTGAGCATGTTGACTTAACAAGTTAGAGCGCAACCAGTCCAGAATTATTCCTTCGGAAATACTCGTCCTGGCCATTGCATGGTCCCAAGAGGTGTTGAGGGAGGTTGAAGTCCCCAGCTGCCACCAAGTTCGCTAAATCACAAGCTAGAGTGTTTAAGACGGTTAGCAAAGGCTTATCCGCATCAGTGCCAGTCAGTAATCTCCTAAATGCGCTATAAATGAGCAGTCCTGTGTTATCCTCCTGAATGTGTCCAGGAATTGCTCGCACGTTCGGGGTGTTTAGTAAGAGCGGGGGCTCCCACTGTCTGTACCGATTTTTTATCAACAGCAATACCCCTCCACCCGCGCGCCCACAAATTCGGTCCTACCTGTAGGCGGAAAAGTCCTCTGGAAGGCAAATCCCCAAAGCTACTTCAGGTTTTAGCCACGTCTCAGCTACAACTATGACACCGAAACCCCTGCTACGTTCCCCAAGCTCAGCCCACTTGTTGGTAATGCTGCAGGCATTTGCATACCAAAACTTGAGGTTCTTTCCACGAGGCATTTGACCGGATAACTTTACCCTGTCAAAACTGTCCTCGGGCGGGGGACCCGAGGGGATTGCCCGTTTTATTGAGTAGCTCCCCTGTCCAACACTAAAACGTCTAACTTCACTAATTCTTCAAGCCTTTCAAATCTTTTGCCCACAGGAACCAAACCGCGTTCCTTTAGCTTCGTATCTTAATCCCCCTTGGCCATCGTCATTGATTAAGCAACATTCCCCGCAGCAACCTGACTGCGGAATATTTTTCGACTCCACTTTAAGGGCTTGCTTGCTGGGACACGTGGGGTTTGGCCTTAGTTGTTATCACTTGCATGGCTTTATCCTACCTTACGTTACTAATTGAATCTTCCTGGATCCCCCGTGTACTGTTGGCTTTCTGTCCCGACATACAGGTGGTGCTTATCTTAGACGCGAATAAGGTTCCCTTGATTTTATTACGGACAGCCACGGATGTACCGTTACTTACTACTGTCGTAATATATGCAGTCATGGGTGAGTTTTTTAGATCCAGCATCCATGTTATTTTCTAGCGACTGAGTTTGTCTGTCGCACTAGATCTATGAAGTCAATAGCACAGCCGTATCCTTCTTTTAGACCCACGGCCCAGTTGAGAAACCACGGGCTGTTGTTTTCGGCGGTAATGACGACTTACTGCCGTAGTTTGAGTCCTTTTTGATGTCCGGAATGAGCTGATATCTACCTCGTGACAGTTTATGTACTCTGTCAGCCTGGCTGAGGACACAGTCCTATTGGAAGACTCGTATGAACCCGATAATATTGGACTTGCCCGGTTTTGAGTTCCGTTTGAATTGCACAGTCTCCAGCTACTTACTCTGTGTAGGCGTTTGATATAATTGGCTACGGACGACCCTGCCATCCTGAGAATTTCCATCACCCTTCTTCAATCTAGCTCTTTTATGATTTTTATCTCTCTGGTTACTGGCCTTTCATTGTTTAGGGCCAGAATGTCACGGGATCTCCCAGGTGTATTTTCGCCGGCAGTGGTCAATTCCAGTGCGTCATCCACAAGTCCGTCGATCATCATTTCGAGCGGTGCTATCTCTTCCCTCTCCTTCGCAACTACCTTCTCTGTATTACACTCCCTCTGGTCGACAGGAAATTTTAGGGCACTTTCTTTTCTTATACTGCCTCAATAACCTTGAGAATTTCGCAGTAGTCGTGAGAAGACTTCCGCCACTGAACAGCAGTGACAGCAGACCCACTTCAACTGGTTTTGTTGTTCATACAACTTTGCTGCAACCTCAGTAAGTCTGCAGCACAGGCTGTGATACCACTTTTCACATTATCGCATTAGATGCCCTCAGTAACCGGCTTACGACATCTACAGTGAGCAATATACAGGGCTTATGCTGAAGACGTGAATCATTTTGATCCAGTCGGTTTGTCTGCTTCCTTGTTCTTCGGGCGTCCGTTGGTGGGAAAACTAATCACTGCAAATACCGTGAAGTTTGTAATATCCATGGTTCATCTTTTTATTCTGTAATTCACTTCCATACGTTTTGTATACACCGTGTTGTTGGCCTCGTCTGTACGCCCGTTTGAAAGCACCATCATAAATTTTTGATACAGTGGCTTGACGATTGATACACGGGTTGGAAGGAAGGACCAAGACTACCCGGATCCAGTCGGCTTATCTTGCTCAGTGTAAGGCGGGCATCTGTTAACCATTGAAGGCGGACGCTGGAAATAGGGTGTAGCACCGCTCTTGGGGATTACAGTAAATACTAACAACAGTGTGAGATTACTCGTATGAATAACTTCTATGCAAACGAGACTCAAACAATGTTCTAGAGCGATCTCTGGCAGCGCTGCTAACGACTCTTCTGATGGTTAACAATCCTACGATGAAAGAACTGACGCCTAAGGAAGGTTCGAAGACAGAATTAGAAAAACGTCCTGTTATGTCCTCTTCGGCCGTCCTCACTCGCTACGATGAAGAACTGTTCAATGATATCCATTCTAAACAGGAAGGGTGTAAGAATTAAATCATCGCGGAGTCGTCGAAAGTTAAGTGGATATAGATAAAAAATTTCGAGATGGGCCTCATTCGCGACATTTCTCAGTTCCGTGATTAGTTCGGTAGCTGCGCGATGGACACGTTCAACAGTGAGTGCGTCTTCCTCCAGGCCGGTACACACGACCCGATTAGCATACACGAGGAGCAGTTTCATATAAACCACATATGGAACGCTTACTTGTCTGTGAGGGAAAAAGTGCGCCTAACCGTCCAAAGAGCGGTAAACCGTTTTTATCGCTATCTCGTGTTGAAACCCAAAGTTAGACGACAGTTCGACGCCCTACTGTTTCCTTGGATCAATCTTCATATTATCCACTTTGCCGAGTGTACTATGAATCACGAAGGTATTGCCATATGTGCGCGCACTTATTGTCGTCAAGTGAGAAACTCCAGTCGTCCGACCAGGGCGTAACTGTGACAAGATCAATCTGCAGCGCATTGGGCTAAGTGACATACCAGATGTTTAGGTCATCGGCATATAGGAGGACGTTGCTAAAAGTATTGTCTGGGTCGTCGTTGATGTGCATCACAAATAACAAAGGACCTATCACCGACTGTTCGGAATCTCCCGCAGAAATGAAAGAGGGAAGTGAAATACCTGGTTTAGTTATAACTTTAAAGTCTTTATTATCAAGAAAGGAAGCAGTCCCGTGAAAAACATCTTCTTAAATACGATATGTTTAGATTTTGTGTTTCAGGAGGCCGTGTGGGACACGGTCAGTAGCTTCGGTAAAATCAAAGAAAACATCTGGGATGAGACCCTTTTCTCTGTTCTTTGTCAGATTATCTATGAAAGCAAGTTTATTTGTCGTGCATAGCCGGTTAGGGGGAAGCCGTGTTGGATGGCGCGCCTTGATAAGCACTCAGTTATTTTGCACGGAAGGTTACGGGAGCTGATTGATCAGTGGCCAGCCGGGGAGTGCCGGTCGCCCGTTTTAAATATGGGTGTGACCGTCCCGTCCTTCCATGCACTAGGGGAAATGACAGTCCGGAGTGCCTGTCTAAACAGCAGCTACTCTTTGGAGAATTCTGAGATAGATGTATGAAGTAACATTGAGCAAAAGATCCTCAGCATCTAACACAGAAAACGCAGCGGTAACGAATGGTTACCGGAAGTTCTGCCCTGGTAGGGTAGGGCGTCACTTTGGCGGTGCGACGCTGCGGACTACCGAGTAATACTCCCTGACTAACTCGGCCACAACTAGGGAACCAGATAAAATCACGTCGTCAGGTAGTTACAAAGAAAGAACCGAAAGTTCATTCTTTCCTTGTCGTCGCACATGCTTAAATGAGAATCTGACTGGGTTTGACTGGCAATAAGAATAAAGGAAGGTTTCTGCTCACCGCCGCTGTTTACTCTCTCACTGTGTAGATTTTTGTCTGGCGACGCAGTTGCATGGTGAATTATCTTGACTACGAATATCCGGTGCCCCACCACCACTCAATGTTAAACTTCCTACACCTCGTGTGGCATTATTTAGCTGACCTCATCGGAACCTACTGTCTGCCTCTGCTACCCTATTGTGTGGCGGCAAATTTAATTCAACGGACCTCGACCTGTCAGCGAGCCGTCCAATTTTTTGGTACGTCTTCTGTTTTATTTTCACTCAGACTTTTGAACCTATCCGTCGCCGCTACGGGCCTTCTTCGGTGTTACCATAATTTGGTCGTTTTTATCGTTTGATTGGTTAGACCACCACAAAATTAGTGAGCCGTTCTACTTTCCCCGAAAAGTGCTTCATTTTAACTTTTCGCTATTATTGAAAATGCCGGACGGCACTGCAGACACCGACACTAAAACCGAACACAGCGTTATCTCAAAGTTTTCAGAATGCGACACCGAAATCCATGATTGTGGCTTCATCACACCGAGGCCGTTTTAACCACCAGGTGGATAAAAACGGGGAAAATAAGGTCTTCGTATGTGATGCAATCCCTTCCTTTTGATGTTGCAGCGGAAGTAGGCCTATCGACATCGTTCTCATCTGATTCCTTCTACACTCTTTTATAGAACGCATTTATAAAACAGACTGATATGTCTGAGTCCAAATTGCTACGACCTGTTTAATTCAGTCGAATTAGGCGATCGGTTCCCATCACAGCTTCTACGCTTTAGGATGAGATTTCTTCGGTTCGTAACGACTTAATAATGCCATCCTAAAGCAGCTGTGGGCGGAAAAGTTACTTTGTCGTACGACGCATCTTGGCTGCCATGAGGGCAAGGTGGCAGTCCTCGCTGACTAGGTATCGGAAACCTATCTACCACAATCGATGTGTGCCGCAACTTTAGCCATTCCTACGTCGTTCCCTTCAGTTCCAACAAATAGCGACAGTCTGAGAAGTTTGATAGGGAAGGCGTATAGCCGTACGGACGGTACGGCCGTACAGACCAACCAGCCAAAGAAGCATCCTTCCAAGAGGCGTGCGTGTTCTAGCTGTGGCTGTCCACGGAGATAGTGTTGACACCACCAAAACTAACAGTACAAAAAAAGAGCATCACATTTGTTGACAGTTCTGAAAGAGAGACGATAGACTGCATGCGGTTTGCTTTCTGGGAATCACCTGCAGTCCGTGCTGGGTGTCACTAATCCTGCAGGGTGACCACGCGCAGGTGTAGACCCAGTTCTCCTCTAATTTTTTGGGTGCCAGTGGCAAATCTCTCCGCACATACCGGTCGCCCTGGGGAACCATATGTAAGAAACCTACAACAGTCATCATGACCGTTCTCTGAACTCTCACGAACTTCTGCAACGCCCGTTTGGCGCAAGGACTTACGGCAACTCCCCCGTACATCAGGAGTGTTCTAACGTATGTGGCAAATAAAGATTCTGGGCGCATGCCTGCCAAAATATGGTTAAGTTGCTCCGGGTATATCACGAACTGATATACCGGTCCTGTTGGTGTTGTTCTGCTTCTCGAGTGTTGCTGATACAAAAATATCTTGGTCACGTTTATTCCCCGGTTGTCTCAACAACTGTCCATCCATTTGGCAGGCACCCACTCCGTTCGTCTTATTATTATACACTTATGCACATTTTTGGGAGTTCACCGGCAATACGCGTTTGAAAGTCCACTTCATCAGATGATCGAACTCGGCCTATAGCACGCCTTGATATTTTACCGATTTTTTGACGCATCAGACTTTGCGGTTGTCAGCGTGCAGTAAACACGGTGGGTCATTTATTCTGGGACGTCATTTACAGATATCAAAAACATCAGTGGGCCCAGGGCAAGTAGTCGCGTAACCATCATAGGCAACTTCCGCCAATATTACTGGGTCTTATTCAACCGAACCGAGCAGTTGATACTGCAGCGGAGTCGTCTATCCTCTCAAAGGTACAGCTGGTGATGTCTCATGACTCAAAATTTCTTGGAAGCCTTCAGCGTAAGACGATATCAAAATCATTACCGGAGCCCAAAAGAGTGGCGCCTGTCGGAGCACCAGTAGTATTAGCCTCAACTCAATGGTCTTTTTCCAGCAAAAAGCTGGTCATAGAAAAGCAGATGGAACGAAAGCTACGTCGGCAAGCGCACAGTAATCGGTTCGTCTGCACGCCTGTCCGGAACCTCTTGCTCATTGAACAGTCCATCGCCCTGTCAACGAGAGAAGGAAGATTCACCGGTCGGTGGCTCGCTGGTAGATTGCGGTTGCTAACATTATGCATAAGACAGACGAGTGCTGCCTAACCCCTTTGCAAATGCGCCTTGTTGCCAAGGCAAGTTGAAAGTTAGAGCTGGTGAAAGGATAAACACCCCTGCAGGTTCCTTTAGTGTAAGACGATGCCCACCAAATTGGGTAGGACAACGTAGGGAGGGTGAGACTTCTCAGCCACCTTGCAACATCCTATTTCCTGGTCTAAGTTGCGGGGTCACAATTTCATATGTAGGTTCTTTCAAAACCACAAGGCCCAGACCGTCTGGGACGGCCGACCTTTGGAAGGTGAGGTTCATCAATTTCATTATGTACTGCTGATCTTCTTTGCGTTGAACGCTGAGAACTTGAGAGTAAAGGGGGAATCCGATGTGTCCGAGAATTGTATATTTTAGATTTAAAAGTAGCCAGTATATGATGCGGCTGCCAAAATTTTGTATTCGGCCCTCCCTCTCACATTTTGCAGTTTACCTTTACTTACTCTCAGATGCTGTTTTACTCATTCATAGGTCACCGTTTTACCTAGTCGCTTTTATTTGGCGTGCTTCACCGGAGATGAGTTTTTGCCGCCCTGTTTGCAATATTGAAGGAACTCATGAGTTAACTTTCTATACATATTTTGTGGCGTTTATTCGATTTTAAGCAGCTGATTTGTGGATTGCAGCACAGTTCCACTGTTGAAACTATGTTAGGGTTGTTTTATTGTCTTACATATTCTATTGGCTACAAAATAGTTTCTTAAACTCTCCGATCAAGTGTTACTCTGAATTCGGTGGTCGTTAGTTCTATACGTGTTGTTCGTAGACAGTTCGGTCGTAACAGCCTCGCCGTCCGCTTTGGCCGTTGTCATATCTGATTCTCCAACCCATCCGACGAGTGTAGTTACGCCTGTTGTCGTTTTCGCACTTTTTCCCAAGTAAACATATACCCTTTTGAAGCTGTAGCTGTTTGTGCTTCCAGGCGATCAACGTACATTCTTTAATCTCCTTGAATGGTTGCAGGTGTTTTATGGCGTACCCCTTGTTGGGAACATACCCTTAGCTCCCGATGGAACCGTGACGGCCGTTGACAAAAAGTTTGGGGTCGTTGTCTCCAGGCGTAGGTCTCAGCTGGTCGTTGCACGTGCTCTCTTATTCCTGACTACTGATTGTCATTGTCTGGGTCATTTCTATCTGTCAATCCAAGGAAGATAGTCACTTCTGGCATTTCAGCAAACTATATCTAACAATGGTATTTTCTTCAACGCATCTGTAAGAAGCACGCCCAGATGAACGCGATCACTGTACATACTGGAGGGCGGTACACATAAGTGTACACCATATACATAATTGATAGCAGTATAGCACACCACTTTTGTGAACAGAGTGACAAAAGGAGCACAATAATCGAAAAAACTTCTAAGTTATGAAAAAGCACGAAACCCATGCTTCTGAAGAGATACTTCTGATGATCTCCCAAATTTAGTAGAAATAACTGAGCAGCTACATCGGTTTACACTTTGTAGTGTAATCCCTGGCCTAATAGCTGAGGCCATCACAGAAGGAGGTGATCGAGAATAACAAAAAAGAAAGTGGAAGAGTTTCGCCATTATTTGTTGCAAATGGCCCTCGAAAAATGTGTCAAAGTTTTGTCAACATACTGTCAGCCATACTTTCCCGGCCTCCAGTGAATTGCGGGGATATCCTCATTACTACTTTTCAGCAGTGAAAAGTGACCCAGATGGTCAGTGCCCGACTACCCTTTCAACGAACACTAAATGCGTTGGGGATGTTTGGTCGCCTAAGCGCATAGTGTGCATTCACATGTGCCGGGGCAAACGCAAGCCCGAGGATGCAGTCACCTTTTTTCCGCGCATACATTCGTGGACTGCATAGAGCGCGGGAGTTCCCACTTAGTCACTGGAGCAGCCCATGGTATGACAGTTGTCAGAGACGGGGTGACGTTTTAGGTCCTTCGGCATTAGGGCTGGTTACGGTCAGGGAGGCAAGTAAATAGTAATCACTGGCGCATGATCTTTCACGAATACGCTGAGCAGCGCGCACCGACAAACGAAATTTACCAAATAATCAAGGCAAGATTGAATCTCAATGCCACGTTACAACTGAACAAATTATCAAAGTTAATAATTAGACAGCATCAGTAGTTTCGATCGACGGATCGTTTCCGGGCAGTGAATTATAGTTTGTTGTCAAATAGGCCGAAGATGAACGATGATCACATAATATGGCGCTCATACACAGCAGAGTACTTTCGAGCGGTCTAAAGATTAAAAAATAATGGGGACGAACCGAGCTTCAAAACCGTGATGCACGCACCACCCAAGCATATCACAATAATCGGCAATTGGTTGTTCGCATAACCACCAAGTTGACAAGACAAAACAAAACAAATCTAGGTCGAGGTCCAATTAACGGCCAGAAAAGGGAGAGGTAGGACGTACATGAATGAACCATTCGGAAGGGAAAAGGTCGAGTTAGATTTACACATGACTGGACTTCGAAAGTCGGTACAACTCTTTCTTAACTCGTGACAGAAAACGTTTTTGCAATACGTGCTTATGTAGCTGCCGTCTGGGTTCGCGGCAGCCGCAAAGACTGCAGATGGAATGTGCCCTGTTATGTGAATGAACACGCAACTTCCACCTGGCATATACGACCCGTCAGATCGGATGCAGATGGTACTCACGACCAACCAAACCAGCGTCCGAGACCGAACCCTCGAGCCAGGCCTTGACCAGCGTCACCAGCGACGGCTGATGTTACCCAGCGTAAGCTTGCAACTCTTCTCGCTTGTTTAACACATCCCGAACACCAGTCCACCCATCAGTCCCGGCAATTTGTTTATGATCGCACTTCCACGATCGCCAAGCAGTTGTCATCGCACTGAAGATTATACCCTCGGACAAGTATTAGCGAGACCCAAATCAGCCTCGGTTTCCGGCAATTATCAAGAAATCCTAAACGAACTGGCCTTCTTCACAATTATTCACACGTTCTTGAGATCCCCTCAGAACCGTTGTTACAATCGGTGTCTACAACAGAGCACTGTCTTGACCACTTTCATAGACCGAGACACTACCCGCAGCGGTCGAGGACAGGCCCAAGAGACCTCCATGTGTCGGCCTGGTATACTAAGGGTGATCCGTTAGGCTTTGTGTGGATTGGTCTGCATCGTTGTGTTGAACCAACCAGATTGCAGTTGTGCAGATAAATTTCTGTACGCTACTTGAACCGCAGTGTAATTCGTTCTAACAGCTCGACATCTTTGTGTGACCATCTCTTCCGATTTACTAGGAGCCTGACTGTCATATATGATCCTCTATTCCGATTTTCTACGCTTCATATGGGTCCTGTATGATGATCGATTTGCTCTATGTGGTCAGGGCCCTGTGATCTAACTCCCTATCTTTCATCCAACAAACAACTTCCCTAAGTCCTTTTCCACCATGGCTTCTGATGTAAAGGCTCAGTATATGTTAGAAAGGGAAGATCCAGTTGTTTTCTTCACCCTTTTTGAGTGTGCTCTCCCAAGCCGATCGGGGTGTAGTTTAGTCCAGTCTAATCGCTCCTTCGGTTTATCGTCCCTTGGTACAGGAAAATTAACAACTACACAGGTGCCTATCTCGCGTTGAGTTGTTCACCGCAGCCGTCGGTGGCGATTTAACTGTCGCCGCTCCCGCGAGGCTAGAGCGACTAATAACCAGTAGAAGGCTGCCGTCACGAATCAGGAGTATTTCCTGATTTGCCTTCCACTTCAAAAATAGTAGGCGTTTTTACTCAGGGCTAACCACCTCCTTCTTTCTTCTTGCACAACTTTTTTGCCCCCTCCATTGCACCGGCAGCATGCTGCGCGAATGTTGGTTTGTTCGTAGTAAGAGCTGTGGAACTCCCTGTATCTAGTTCTATCCTCACAGGATTCTTCTTCACTATCGAGCTGCATGCACTGGGTAGCATACATATAGCAACTGCATTGCCGTCACTCCGTTCCGCATGCAAGCAACTCAACCTGATGCCCACAGGTCAGCGTTTGGAACCGCTAAACTTCTTCCGATAGGAACGGCCACTCTTTAGACAGTGATGGAAATCTGAGTTTATTGAAGCACACGTACGTTAGAACCATCCGTCCCAATTATCGCCTCACGGAGATCAAGCGAATTTTCTGACGAGTCCATCATCCTCAAAGCAGGTCGAATGCTCGCCTGAATGACGGTAGTTCGTTTCGTGAGTAATGTGGGGAGATATTCTTCCAGTCAATGGAAAAGGGAAACTACCGAGTTCGATAAGAGCGCAAAAATTGGTTTGGTACCCATAAGCACCTTATTCATTCCCGATGCGTGAAAACTCCACATCAAGCGAGATAAGTCATACCAAGCGTCTAGGTCATCGATTCTTTGAGCTGACCGCAGGTCTAGGGAGTCCTCGACTTGTACATGGTCCACTTGTTGACCTAGCAAAGAAGATGAACACGGATACCCACCACCAGGTGAGCTGTGGAAATAGCGGTATCGGGGGACCACGAGCATAATGGTCAAGACAACGTGTTCACTGACCTCAATGACGCTATGTATGTGGGTTAAAAGAGTGGGAGAAAACAAATGGAGTGATCCACGGCCTTCATGGTTCCAATGGGCTAGCAACATTATTTCAGCAAACCTGCACGCAGCGCACGGTTGGTTCACAATCCAGTTTTATAATAAAAGGAAGTGCAGATAAAGGGAACAAAGTTGTCAATGTGTGTTTCGATTGGAGTACGTGTGCACCATTAAGTGTGTTACATAATGGGGCGGTTTGGGTT
Source organism: Paragonimus heterotremus (assembly GCA_013368495.1). Taxonomy (NCBI): domain Eukaryota; kingdom Metazoa; phylum Platyhelminthes; class Trematoda; order Plagiorchiida; family Troglotrematidae; genus Paragonimus; species Paragonimus heterotremus. Next base: position 119,571 of record LUCH01001181.1, on the reverse strand, counting down.
CCAGATGAATAAATACATTCTAACACCAATAACTTATAACAAAAAGGGTACAAAATTGTGTATTAAGCTGTATATTAAGAATAGACATAAACGGGCAAATGATTGGAAATATACAGACTAAGACACTCACGTACTATATAATGTCCCCGTTGACAACAGTGGGGGTAAAAATATTCAGGCGTATGCCGTATGTCGGCAATGTTGCAGGGACAGGATCATGTAGATACAATGTGGAGCTACGCAGCTGTGGCCTAGCTCACGTTCTCGTGTCTGTTAATCTTGCCTATTGTTGACTTGTTCATTATCCCAGACGTAGCGTTGGACGTTATGTGGTGCCTCTGTGGGTTTGGTCGCCTTCATGTGTGTGCTTGTAAGTTAACGCACGCGGTGATGGCCCACTCGACATGCACATGCGTGCGTGCCCGTGACCTTGCAACTGGCAGGGTTGAGGGGAGAACTCGCTGCTTATCGGGCAAGTGAAGGTGAAAACCCCACGCAGAGCCTGCATGTGCAGGGTGGACCGGGACTGCCGAACTACGCGCTGGTCTGTGGAGCTGGTGATGTAGGCTTGTGACCCTCAGAATAGGCCAGGGATGTGTGTATAAGCAAGAACGGTAACGTGTGATTTCCCGACCAGATGTGGGACGAGTGATTGATCAGGATTAAATCATCCTGGTTGGCGCAGGTTACCGAGGCCCTACCAGTGCTTTCACGATTAATAATTAACTGCTTAACATTAGCTTCTGGCAACGCACAGTGCAGCAGATGAAGTTGACGATTTGTTGGTTATTGTACCTCAATGTTCGGCCTTTTGATTTACCCCTTTACCGCTTCTGGGGAATCCGATTAGACGACCTCCTCCAGTTAGGTGGCCCAATAACGAGGAGCTCTCACGGGAAAAAGCCGTCTCTAGAATGCAGATGGCAGTGTTGTCATTTAAGTTTTGAGGGGTTTCCCCTGGTGAGATCTAGCAGGCGAATGGAAAGATGAGCTGGGTTGAGTAGAACCTTGTTGACCACTAGCATATCACCCCGAGGACAACAGTGCACGAGGCTGAAACTTGAGTTGCTTCAGTCCGATTGTGCAGAACAGTCCCCGTACTCCTATAACCACTTTCCCGGTTTGTCGTCGAACTTGTTCAAGTTGTTAGTAACCCTGGAGTAGATTGAGTGGACTGACACGTACATCCAATTTCAGTCTGGATCTCAGTGTGTTCCAAAAAAACTGGATGACTGGGTTTAGTGCGGACGACCGAAATTCTTTTTGACTAATTCAACGCGCCATTGGCTTTACGCGCACTGCGGCCGTTTTGCGAAAAATCCTTAATTCATCTTGCACCACTCTTCCGAGGTCCAGCCGTTGCGATGGGGTTAGAAGGTGGCCTACGACCCACACAATTTGTCCTTTGGGCGCTTCGGCGATCGTGGAGAACCATATATTTCCCTGGTTTGGATGACAGGTGGTTCTCCTTCTACCATTCAGGGAGCCGTCGAGAGAAGAATAAAGCGAGTCACCACCTGGTGAAGCAAATAAAAGGGGACAGATTTCTACATGGTCTGCTTTCGTCAGGCACTCACAGTCCGTGGTGAGGCTGATGCTATTGATGGTTGCAAGACAGAGTGAACGGCCTAGTGCTGAATCCCATGGTACACTTCCGGGTGTTGGAAAAATCCTGGAGTGTCTACTACGAAATCTGACATTGACCTACGAGATAGTTAGTACTTTAGCGAGTTTAGCAGTAATTCCGCTGGTTTCAGCTTGAGCCAGTAGGACAATGATTGACCCTGTGGAATACTTTTGCGAAATTCAGATATGTGGTATTCTTACTATGGTTGACATCAGCTGTCTTTTCAAGGAACTGCAAGCAAGCCCTCAGTAGCCTGGAGAGAACCCTTGTTGAGAGAGCAAACTTAGTGTGTACTGGCAAGTAGTGTCAGGTATAGTCGCCTGTTAGGCTTTCCAGCACATGTAGGAAGGTTGTGAGCAGTGCGATGGAATGAGGGTTTGCAGCACTGTTGCGGTATCCACCTTTATGAATGGGCGTCATGTGACGGTAGTTTCATTCCCCTGGGACCTCAGTAGTCTTAGCAAGTGCCTGACGGAGGGCAGTGGGATTATCAGAGAGTCGGCATAATCTCTTAGGAAGATGAGTGGGATATTGTAGGAGCCAAGGGATTTGTGAATTTTTAGCAGTGTGGGCTTCACGAGCACATCGACAGCAGACGTGCTGGGAGTTGGGAGTTGGTGCGCGTGATAGTTTGGGGTGAGTCGTCACTATTTACGATAGCTGCCCGCGGCTGAGTGGGAACAGCCTTGACTGATTCAGCGTTGGACTCGAACAAGCCTTATGTAGCACCGAATCTTTGTATGCCTGGCCTCGTCTCTGATATACCGGACAGCAGGTATTACAGGGGTTTGAGAGTACGGGGTTGATTCACTCGGATCCGGTCGGTTCAAATGGTTTGGAAAGCACCAACCGTCCATGTGATTGTGAAAGAATAACCAATTTCAAGGTTCAGCATAACTCTTGGAAGTGCGCGAATTACGACAAACACAATAAACTGAGAGTGTAACAAGGTTTTATGTGAATAAACCTGTACCAATGCTATGAAACACTCCGTAAAGGACCAACCGAAATCTCAGGGTGGTACGTCGTGCTGGCGGCTAAGAGACGCGTGAGAAAAGAGCTGCTGCATAAAGAATGCCCGAAGACGAGTGGTGTAATGCTTTTTCTCCTGAACTCGCCGAACACTATTGATCACTAAGACGACGAACGGCTGAACAGTTCCGGTGCCACATAGTGTGTGCGACTATTAAGTAATCACAGAATCGTCAGGACACAAGTGGTTGGGGCCGAAGAGTTTGACTTGCGACTGAAGTGACGCGCTGCAGGCCAATGACAAGCCTGGTAGCCGCTCATTAAACACACCCGGCAGCAAGCCTGTCGTTAAGCCGGTGTGTTTGGATTGATCGGCTCATTCAGACTGTTGTGATGACCCAACAAAGTGTACAAACCGCTTTTCTGTTGGTGCGCTGAAGCTCCATTTCATCACTCTAGAAGTAGCAAACTATTCGTATGGTAACCATCTGGTGATGACGAGTGAAAGATCGATTGAACAACATCTAGATATATGTACTCTTCTTCAGGTTGCTTTTCGGTGCACCTATATTACTGAGTGCACTGTGAATCATGAAGGCATTGCGAACGTCCCCCCAGGTAAACGTGCGCATATTTATTGTCATGTAGGAGAGTCTTCGAAGGTCAGAGTCGACCTGTATTGACCTCAGATAACCAGCATTCTAATTTTTTATATCGCTGGCGTAGAGGTCAGGACTGGTTGTTTTATTGTGACCTGCTGAATCCTGGCTGCACTTTACGCTGACCAGCTGAGACCTGTTGGATCGCTGTAGAGTTTGCTGCATTTGACATGATTGTTGTCGACTTTTCAGCGGTAGCTTTGGTTTTTCATTGTTTTTTTTGAACGAACTACGTTTGTTGTTTGTTTTATCGCCTCAGCGATTCCTAATGTTTTCCTCGCCGTTAATTACACAGTGCCCAGTAAAATTTTAAATCCGAAATTATCATCCTTTCTACATTCTTCCGTCAGCAGTTCGCAATTCCTATCACCGCTTAGCCGTGAACGGTCGTTTTCCTTCATACGGCACTGACTATTTGTTTAAGTGAGTCGATTAGCACCGTAATAAAACCAGCTTTTGCCAGCAGCGTCTCAGCAACCGTTGAGAAGATAGATTATTGTTCCTTCCGTGCAATACTTGCGAAAGACGTTATTGGGTTGCCGGTTTGCGCGTCCGTCGGTGCGAACCTGAATCGTTATCGAACGATTCAATACGTTCGATTCCAAATATCGTCTGGTAAAACCCTAGTGCAAACAAAACACCAAAGGGAGCCAACCAAGGACCCCCAAGTGCCACCGTAAAAACCATAGACAGAGATGAAATGTATGATTCGGTTCTGACTCTCAAATTTCTATCGTCAAGAAAGGTGGTAAGTCCGCAGAGAATTCTTCCTTGAATGTCACGCGCTTCTAGTTTACGCTTGAATGAACCGTGTGGATCACTGTCGAAATCCTTGACAAGATCGAAGAAGGTGGCACTTGAGATAAGATGAGACTAATCCTTGACTACCATTAGGATGTGTATGAAAATACGTACATTTGTTATGCACCGTTGATTGGAATTGAGCCGTGTTGACTAATGGGAGAAAGATCCCACCCTAGGAAATGTGTGAAGATAGCGCGTTGCAGTATAGACTCCTTTAACTTGCGCAAGATGCTGATAAGGCCGGTTGGCTGACAGTCTATCGGGAAGTGCCAGTCACCCGCTCAGGAAATTTGCGTGAAGGTGGCTTCCTCTCATGCTATAAGAAAAATGCGGAGGCGGAGTTCTTTGAACGCCTAATGAGGGGCTTCTGCCACACTAACTGTGACTTCTTTGAGAATCCTAGAGTGGTTCTTACCTGGATCTACGGCATTATATGAGCAATCTTGTAGAAGAGAATCCCAACCTCTGGCACGGAAAGAGCTGCAGTTTAGAGTGGTTACTGAAGTTTTCGCAATGGTAAGCTAGGGCGCCATTGAAGTAAACTGGTGAGCGAGATTCAAAGAAGGAACCGGTAGATCTCGAATTTTGCTACAACTAGGTCGTGTTTTGTGAAATGTGGCATGGGCAGACCTGTACACAGCCTTGGTGAATGTCTAGGGTTCATCAAGTCCGATACTCCCATGAGATGGTCTAGCGCTTGCCGACTGGGTGCGCGTCTCGTGTGCCTTTATGTATCACGTTGGACTTTGGGATGTGGAATAAAAAACCAGTGTGAGGAGGACGATCGCCGAGGTCGGTACCACCATGTGCCGAGCGACCCCTGGGACTGAGCTTCACGATAGCCCCTTCCAGTGCCACAGGAACCTGAGCCATGACGAGCTATGGCAGTGCGTGCAGCTGGCGGTGATTTCAGTGTGTGTGGAAACCTCAACAGGCTTCGCCAGAACTCATGCATCCCTTGACGGCGGTTCAGACACCACTTCTGTCAAACAAGATTTGATTGACACGCACCAAACTGTTACAGCTCTTCATGTCTGACAGTCACGACAATCGGTGGCACTCGTAACCTTCAAGGTGGTAAAGCAAAACTGATGCTGTTTTCGTTTACTGTGAATAAAACTTTTGAGGCTAACCTGGCTAACGCCACACAGGATTTGGGGTTTAGCAATGAGACTCCTTTGCGAGATGTGGATGAGCGATAACAACGAGTGAGAGAAACCTGCCGCAGGTAAGTCGACCAAAGAGGATTTAATGTACAGACTGGGTGTGAGGCCCAAGAAATACACTGGGGACTTGGTCAAAAAGTCGGTGGTCGAAAACAGCCATGTGCGAATAAAACCCTGCTGGGTTGGATGATTTGTCGCCCACGGGTTATCGATGCCAAACCGTGCGCTTCCGTGAACTGTGTTTATCAAGGAGATTCTTTTATTGTAAACTATCTTAAATTTCTGTGCAACCAGCTGTTTAATGATACGATAAACACTACAGAGCCAGGTTCCCAAGAAGATAAGTTAGCTATAACAATAGTTGAGAATCGTGTTCCTGCGGTCAACACTCACTTCGAAGTTCCGTTACTGTGGTCGCTCCCTTTCCCTCCAGTCAGACACTGGCTGTTAAACGTCTGGGCTACTTTCGAAACCGCTTATTACTTGGTGAAGAACCACATTTGGACTATACGGCTCTAGTGCAGCCTCACATTGGCTGCGGGTAAATCAATACAGGATCCTATCAATGTTGGGACTTAACAGCTTGTTAAGGGATGGTATATACCAAACCACCCTGTGTTCAACGTCAAGAAACTCGATCAACTTGTGTGGTATTCGAGTGTATTGTAACGTACTGCGCCAAGTCCCTGAACGGTCAGCTATTACGGTGACCAAGCCCCGACACTTAAAATTTAGATGTGTTGCTGAGGTTTAAACTTTCTCCACATGTGGTTGCAACAGACATAGAGATGCTTTCACAAGCCCGCGTAAGCGAAGCAAGCCGTGGCTCCCTGAGGAAACTCTGGTGGTCTCAAGGTGATCTCAAAAGTGAACTAAGAATATCGGATGATGACATTCATTTAAGGCTATCTCATGTCCCTTTTGCTTAAATTTCTCCCTGAGAAAAATAGCAGAGACATTCAAGAGTATGTGTGGAGAGAGCTAGTACCAAGCCGTCCATACGGAATTTTACACCGGAGACTGTTTACCCTCCTCGCCAGATGTCTCCTCGACAATCAGTTTTGTCGCCAATGTTGGCTCGGAGAGGGTTCCGCTTAGCCAACTGGTTCTCGGATAGCAGTGAAGTTCTTAACAGTGTCGCCGGTTTCCAGTGCGCTGTGAGTGTGGGAGAAACGAGTACCGAAAGAGCACCATCCGAACATACGTGTTGTATCAGGTGGAGGCCGGATAGGACCAATTATTGTAAGCCTCAAATTGTCTGACGAGAGGCCACAAGCAAATGTATCTACCCCGCCATCGATAACTTATTTGACCCCCTTTTATTCACTGCTCCATGGCTATTACCGAGAAAGGTATTACTGCAAGGGTTGTGTTACAAAAGTTTGGGGCTGCAGGGCTCACTCAATATAGAAGATCGCCCTTAGTTGCACGACTGGTTGAAACGTGTAAAAGGAAACGACGTACTGCAGACTTCCAGGTGTGTGAGACCTAATTAGTTTTTGGCGAACGATTTTGAGTTGCATGTACTCCACTGAGCGTCTGAAGTGGGATATGGTGCAGTTGTCTACTTCTGTTACTGTGACGACAAAGGCGTAAGTTCTTGTGAACCGCTGCCTTTAAAACCTCAAGTGACGCCCCTGGAGTCGGTTTTGACCCCTTGGCTTGTGGTGATTGCTGTCATACTTGCCATTCTTATATTCCAAACGATACATTCGTGGTTGAGCTTATGTTTGGAAGGAGCGATGTCCCTTTTGCATTATGTCAACGGTTTTGTTACAAATTTTAGAGCGACTGTTGTAAGTTATATTATATGATAATATCACGGACAGGGCATCACGAAGACGGAGAAAAACACGGTAGAGGAAAGGTTGACTGGACTGTCCAGAGTTCTTCAAGTAACCGCCGGATTTATGGACCGGCACAGCTAAATTCACTTAACTTGCAAGTGCGGATTTGGAAAAGCTGGATTACAACTGCAAATTATAATCAATCTTGATACATTATCGTATACTGACACAAACCGTGGAAAACCACCGCTTTGTTGAGCCGTTCGAATCATACTGAATTCTAATAAATGGTGACCATCAGAAAAGAAATAAATGTGGGCTTTTTGGTATGGAAGTACGTGTATTACAGATAGTACAGCCGAACGATTTCCATCATGAAATGCCAACTTTGTCCAACCGGGGTGCTCGTGCGAAAAGGGAGGCTATGATGAGCACAGCTGACATACTTTGTCCCTTTCTGTTATGTAACTGTTTTACTATTCCAATATCCTGTGCAAGCGATACGTACGATTCGACGATATACCTTCTGTGTTGTTGTGCCTGACTGTGTTCTGCGATTCCTATATGTTTAATTGTTATTCTGTATAGTCCAATTCTAACTGCATTTGGCGTTGCACTTTCACACTGTTTACAGTGACTATTAAAACCGATCGGTTATCCATTAATTCAAATGTTCGAAAAGTGGGAAATTATTTAGAGAGCTCTGACATTTGATGCCTCACAAAATCTGATTTGGACGAGAAGGACAAGGTTGCTGTTTTTCTGCATTTCATCGGCGTGGAAGCGTATGCTGTTGCCAAAAATGTGGCTTTTCCGGAACTACCAACTAATTGTTCCTACCTCATGCTGAAGAAAATATTCCCCCAACGCTTCAGGCAGAGGAATTTTGTACCAGTTAAAAGAGCCAAGTTCAATGTTCTAATTCGAACAGAATCTCAATCGGTTCGTGACTTCATCCTATAATTGCAAACACAGGCAGCCAAGTGTGAATACGGTATCCAGTTAGAGGATCAGTTACCTAATCGATTGATTGCTGGTATTAACCTGCCAGAATTACCAGAGAAACTCTTTTTGAATCGTAATCGAAGGTTTCAGTGTATTCGTGTGGCAGATGACCAGTGTGGGGATGCAGATGTTATGAAGACTACTGAGGTTGTTCTGTGCAATCGTTCTAAAAGCAACAATCCAAGGCCGAAAAAAGATAACACAGTCAAACCGCGTGCTGACTACCGTACGCCGAGGTCGTTCGTTCGATCTTTTAAAAAAAGTAATACGAATGCGTTTTCACAGCAACTTGGCATTCATGCCCACAAAGACAGGCACAGTGTTTCAGCCTTGGCAAAGTGGGCCATATCCAGTCGGTATGTACGTTCAGACGTTTGTCACTTCACGACAAATCCTAATTCGAACGCGTAACCACTGGCTGACGACATTTCTACTCTTTTTCTGTCTATTTTGTCCTAAAACACTTTTCATTTTTTTGAAAACCTTAGTGGTTGCCTCTAGCAAAAATCACAATTTTATTGCTGGCACCGGTAGCGTTGACTCGATAATTCCGCATTCAGACCTAGCCTTATTTTATCCTGATGCCGTTTTGCAGACCACACAAATTAACATCCTTGCTACTACTCGTCATTCATTTTCTCATATAGACTGCTGCACGGTATCGGTGAATTTACCTGGTGCTAGCCCTATCGATTGTCAGTTTTTTCTTCCAATCTCAGTTCCTTCTATTCTTGGACTTAAAGTTTTACGATTGCTACACTCTGACAATTCTCTGCGGGCGTCTGTGACCGGCGTTGACATTAGAAAACCTATACTGGACAGTTCTAAGACCACAAGGGGAATGGGAGTACTGAAGGTAAAGCCTGAGGTTTCGGAAGACTCAGTCCTTCCTAAGAGGCTAATCATTTCACTTGGTTTACAAGAACCTGTGCGCAAGGGATTGCAATCCGTGTGCGATAAAGGAGTGATAACGCCTGTTAACTCGTCAAGCTGGGCGGCTCCAATAGTGACACCACTAAAGTTGATGGGATTATACGGAAGATTTTTGTGACTACAGGTTGACATTGGATACCCGCCTACCACGACATGCCTGCACAACAGAAAAGCCAGGGGATGTACTGTATCATTTGTCAGGTTCTAAGATCTTTCCAAAAACCGATTTGAAGGATGTTTGTCTACATAGACCTGCAGTGGAACCAAGAAATGTGTGAACAAAGTGACAAAATAGTCTACACTAACTGTCTACGATAAATTCCACCAAACTACGTTCGCTATAAGTTAGGATAACGCTCCTCCTGAATAAGAGAGTAATTCCAGTAGATTCAGTTTATCCAGCATATTGAAAATCCGCTGTTGGCACAGTTAACCGCCGGTAACAACGACGACGTGCAAGTAGAAACTGAGGCGCGCGAGGACGAAATATGTGTTCATTCAAACAACAGACAAGTGGTTAACATGTGTAGTGAACATAACAGTTATGACGAACAGTAGGTAATGAGAAAACAAAATGTTAAGGGGCTCTACAGACCACTTGATGAAGCATCAAGTAATTTGACTATAATTACTACTTCATTCGGAGTGCACTACTACAGTTTTCTACCTTTAGGTTTGAACTTTTCGCCAGCTGTATTCCAGGGTATTGTGATTACAACTACGGAGGACTCAGTGGGCATCGGAATCTACCAAGTTGATGCGATTGTGTGTGCCCCCTGTTAAACTGCCAGAGGATAGACATCATGTGTTCTAGTAGCCTAGTCTCACGCACGGTCTGGGCTGGGTACCCATATACCACAAACTGAGCCGGGGGCAGAAAACCATACGCAAATATATGTACTGATATTGAACGCGATTCCACATAAACAATAGTAAACAGTTCAAATGGGCGGTAACTTACGACCAGGCCTATAAAAGCACACAACAGTGCAGCGGAAACATTTGACAAATCGTGCAATCAGTTCGGGCGGCAAGACAGGTCAAGTGTTACTGTTACTGAGATAAACGGACATGGTACACTGTGGTACGAAACGGAATATAAGTAATAAAGCACGATACAGTTCGGTTGTTTGAGGCCGAACTAGAGTTTACGGAAATCAGATAAGTGTTAGCGTATCGAACAGCTGCGAGTAAGGACGGACATTAGAGACCGAGGAGTACGATAAATTCGGAGATAAAAGCATACCACCGTTGACACATACGTAAGATAAATGCTAAACTTGAAGTTGTATTTAACATTCCTGATAAACCTTCCCATGACTGTCGCTTCCATTCTCTTTCGAAACGACTTTTTGATTCCAACGTTGTCATTAACCTGAAGAAGTAAAATTTCCCCATTTTTCATTCTTATGTCTTGGTTACGTTGTTCGTAGCCATGGTTGCAAGCCAGATTTATAACGATTAGCCTCATTAATGAGTGCGCCGTCACCGACTAACCTACGTAAACTCTGCTGTTTTTTGGATGGACTCCAATACTACACACGTTTTATTCCAAACTCCGCTCAATGCGCTGCTTTTTGTTTGAGGTGATCTGTAAACAATTTTTCCTGGTCCACTAACCACTAGAAGACGCTTCGTAATTTACTACCGCATCCTCAGACTAATGCTGTTTTAAAACCGTTTCCTGCCGAAGATCATCCAAATGTAATTACCAATGCCTCCCTCATTAGAGTAAGTGCGGTTGGTGGACAGTGCGGCAGACATGTTTTACGCATTTCATGTCGTCTGTCTAAAGCCGAACGTGGGTAGTCTCAGACCCATTGTGAAGCCTCTGGAGCATATTGGGCTGTTAAAGGATTGCATGAATATTTTGTTTGACTGTCCTTCACTGCTGCAACAGACCATGAAGCTTTAAAGTATCTGTGTGTCATCCTGACAAATTGCTGGCAAAGTCATCTGCTGCAACGCTGGAGCATTGTTCTTAGTTCTTACGGTTACACGATTGATCATTGTAATGCGGCAGTTATTCCCCATGTTGATTACTCATCCAGAATTCCTGACCTGACTCAAACTCTAGCGACTCTGACTGTTTACTCGTTCAGCCACTGCCAGTGGAAGGAGATGAGCTCGTGCGCGATACTCGTAAATTCTTTGGTGCCGTTGTCTCCACCTTACGACTTGGTCAAGCTCAACAGGAACGACGTAGTTTTTCTGCACTATGCTGTCGTCGTGAAAGCTTGTCCGTTACCGCGAATTGATTATTGTGTTTCAATGATTGTATTGTCATTTAACAGACTAAGATATGACGTCCTTGAGAACTTGCATTGTGGATACTTACGAGTTGGAAAGACGAATTAGTTTGCAAGATTGCCTTGTTGGTGGCGAGAATTAGAATCAGGTATTAAACGCATTGCCAAAAATGGCACTAGGTGTACACATAGGATTCATACAAAACCATCGCACTGACTACCATGGCCTGTTACGTATGATATATTCCAAAAAGCTCATGCTGACTCCTGCGGTCCTTTTCTGGAAATATACTATAACCCATGGATCGTCGATGCTCACTGAAGATAGCCTGAAGTTCTCACTTCACCACCGAGTGCGGACTTTACACAACATGTATTGAGAAAATCATTTTGTTGCGAAGGTTTACCTGCTGCTTTGGTCACAGACAACGGTACTCATTTCACTGCCAAGTCTTCGGAAGAATGGATTAAAGGGCTTGAGTGTCGACATTTGCTCACCGCTCCGCGACGTCCACACTCCAATGGACTTGGGGAAAATTTTGTAGGCACGCTGAAGATTGCCATTGCTTCTTTGACACCAAACGCATTTGTGAAACTTGATCGAGGAATCGATAATTTCTCCACGTTGTACAGAAATACATCGCATACGGCAACTGGAAAGCTCCCCAAGATCCTTTTCAAGCCTTCCGTACTGCGTACAAGTCTTGGCTGTGCAAAAGGCTGATGTTACATTTCTCAGTTCAGTTCAGTTCAGTTTCCAGGACAAAGCGGCTTCAGCCAGAAATTGTCCAATTTCTTGCACCAGTGAGCTTCTGAGGGTGCCCAGTGCTGCGACAATAATGAGAATGAATTCTTCACTTCCATGAGTTAGTATGAGGGCTACCAGATAAAAGCTGAGGAGTTTAAGCTATCAGTGCTACCAGAACACAGCAAGTTCGCAGGCACCACCGTTACACAAGTTTACCCTCCCATTGAAATGACATGAAACAAGGGTTAAGAGTAAGACCAATGAGGGTTTGATTCCAATAACCTGTACTTTCAGATGCTAAGACTATTTATATACCCTCCTCAGCTCTTTCTCCTCCCCTTCCTTGCCAAGATACCTGACTGACCCTAGTTGATCACCCAGAAAGAAGCTGATTACACTTGTCTACGTCCAGGGGTAGGTGCCATTCGTTTGACCACTTCTGAACAGTATTCAAGTCCTCCTGAATGCTCGTGCTATCAGGATATCCTACGACCTTCACATCATCAGCGAAGATGTAGCAGGGACACTTCAAGTTTTCGGTGAGATCATTGATGAACATTAAAAATAATAGTGGTCCAAGCACTGATCCTTGAGGTACCCCACTAACTATTGCACCTTCTGTGGACCTTTTCCCTGCCACCTCTACATGGAAGATGCGACCTCTCAGGAAGTCCTCTATCCATTCTACCATTCTCAAAGGCAAAGATTTACGTCCTGCCATTGGAATAGTTCTTTCTTCTTACGGTAATGGCATGATTAATATTCTTAGCTTGGAAGACCTTTCTTGCCGTCGAAGGCATGTTGGCCACGCTGAGTTCAATTCTACAGTCCAGTCTGTTAACACAAACTCTTTTGCTTCAAGTTCTAGTGAATCGTTTCTAAATAATCCTGTTGTCTCTAAACGAAACGACGTTACTAAAGTATAGGCCACTCCCGAAGTACACGAAGCACTTAAAAACTGAACGTTTGCAATCCGGACCGTCACAGAATTAAATATATCTGCAGGCTCATTCGAGGTGTGGCGGATGTTATGAATACGACTGGTGTGCTTTGCCTCCTTCCCTGATGCATTTCTTTTACTATTCCAATATCTTGTACAAGCGGTAGGTATGATTCAACAATATACGTTCTGTGTTGTTATGCCTGCTGGACCTCCTTAGTTAAAGTGGAACAAATACTAAAAACTGCCCAATCACGTCGTTGATATATAGCGAGGTTGATTCTGCCTTCCTGACGCCACAAGACTTATAAATCACAAGAGACAGTGTCGTACTAATGCTTGCGGGAGCCTGCACTGTAGTAAAAACCAATTTCCTGGCATCGGGTGTTTTGGAAGATATGGGCAGGGCAGCGTCCGCCGAGTTTCTGCGCTGGACATAAGTAGTAAAATCACAAACGCAATTATTAGGTAGACGACGTCTTGCAGACAGCGGCCCATCGGCTTGTTTTTACAGTGGTTTTCAAGTTCATACTGATTATTCTGCGTTGATTGTGTAGAAAACAAATGGGGGGAGGCAAAAAGCGTGATGGACGTCGTGTGTGACTTGTGGAAGGTGTTCTGAATGAAGGCTTAACTAGATAGAGCGATATCAGTCGATGCATATCACATGTGGTTTGCATGTCAGCGCCATGAGGCGGACCATGAGAAGTTGACGCTATGACAGGCTCCTGGGTGTCTTGCTAGGCTAAGAACGCAACAGCAACAAGCAAATGTATCCTACACTTACAGTTCGTGTGCACCCTGCATGATGGAAGCTAGATCAGGTAGGCGGCGGGTAGTCTTTACCAAGGGATACTAGTTCGTACAAAAGGAGCTCACGATACACCATCAAAGCGTTCCGCACCTCCAACTGTATGATTGTAACTGCAACGCCGAAACCAGTACATTTTATAACATGCTTATGAAATTCCAACTGACGTTTCATGCGGGAGCGTTTGTTGAGAAATACGTGATGAGCCCAAGTTAGAAGAACTTGTGACAGCGACTAACAAATGATGCGGAATTTAATAATTCTTTCCAACACTCCAGCACGCACTGAGATGTTTATAATGGGACAGTAGGTGCTGGAGTGTTTTCAGAGGTCAGTGTTATGGCTAAAATTGACTATAGAATTTTTCGAAAAGGTGAAACAAGTCAGATATTAAGGAGGGTATGTGAAATTTGGGAGTAAGGGGACATCGATACCAAAAGGACCAAAATGACAGGTTTTGGTGATATGACTCCGAGCAAGCCCATAGCATCAAAAAGAACACGGTTTAGAAAATTTAAATACAATCAGTTCGACTAACTGAGTCGGTTTCTTCGCGCTCGCACTGTCGGAAGGATGTGAGTTACAACTAATTTTTGTATAGTGAAATGAAGCAGGAATGCCGTTTGGACTGGATTGAACACTTTGGTTTATCTGCAGTATATTTCGTACCATTGACTTAGGGACGGAGTAATGCACATAAATTAACGTTAGTAGTCCCTGTCAAGAAGGTTCCGTTTTGTATACCATTTACCAGCTCCAGCGAGGTTTTGGTCTGATAACACCCCAACAGTGATTAGGTCAGTTTACAAAATGTCACCCTTTAAAGTTGCGTCAAAGCGAACAGTGTTGTTTAGACGGCATGCAAGTGTATGGTAAGAGATGAACATTAGTTACTTCCGGCGACATCTCTTCAATTCTATCCAGATGCAAGGTTTCTGGTGTGATTTCACAGCGTCAGCCGATTTGCCAACTGAGGCCTAATCTAACACAAGGTGAACTCCGAATGGCTGCCTCCAGATTACCACAAACGTATCGAAAGTTCACAACAGTTGATGAAACATTTTTACACAGAAGACGAATGTAAATGTAGGTCTGCAATACTTGGGAGCTGATGCGGGTCAAAATACTGCGGCAATTGTGTCATTCACAGCTAGTAAGTGTGTAAGTAACCAAGAATGTGGGAAGGTCAATTTTAAGCGAAATAGCGTCGATTAAATGCTTTGGACATACTGGAGTTTACATACTGAGCAGTATGATCGAAGCGAGATATATATAAATGGGCATTGGGAAGGAGAGAAATGAAACCCACGAGAAACGTTTTTAGACAATAATCAGGAGCGAGAAAGAAGTCACCAATTTCAATGAAAATAACACTATAGAATTCAGCCAATTTCCTTACGTTTTATGGATACATTCACTGTATTTTTCCAGATACAACACCTGGCCACGATTTCTGAGGCTGCTAAATTTTACCGCCTTCTGGGGATATGGATGAAGTTAGAGCTGACAAATACATCATGATGCCGCGTATACTAGCATATACGATTGCCGAAAGTATATCATATCGTCCCCGCCTTCCTTGTTCATATGATATTTGTACTCCTCTATCTCCTCGCAGGATTCCAGGCAGAACATAACAGCAAAAGTTATACTTCTTCGAGGGAAAATATGAAACACCTTCAACAACCAATACTGACCCCATCCCTTATTGAACTACTCAACAGTGAATATTTTGTACCCGTTTACTAATATGTACAACGTTCATATCACACGTTACTTTCTTACGCACGGTACAATTAAAATGACAATATCTCTTGCCTCGTTTAAAAAACGCCGGCTAACACTTGCTTATCCAACTGCAGATCGAACTGCGTACTAACAATAATGTCTACATCAGCTGTTGAAGCCCCGTTGAAATAGTGAAATCCCAAGAAGCTATTTAATGTCTCAGCAATTTCTAAAGCAGCTAACAGTGCTTCTTAGGTTCTTTAATCTGTTCGATGCCTTAGTTGTTTAAACTGTTGCGCATTTTCGTCACTTTATCCCAAACTATGCCTGGTCTTAAAACAGTGTATCTGATTAATGTCATTCACTGTCTTCAGTATCTACACACTTCGATGTCTGGTGGTTGCATAACTACCACACTGTTAAACTATTTGGCCGACCGTTTTCCGGCCAAAATGATAAAATGGCAACGTCACAGTGGATCGAGATGACTGCAACACCACTAAAGAATACGTGCCTCGTGTGCACTTGTTGCCGCTAGAAGTTTATTTCATGATGGATGAAATTAGTACTGTTAGGTTCAGCTTGACTCCTCTAATGGCATTCATTTACACTGTACCAGTTGCTACGGCAAATATACCCCAAGAGTACGTGGCCGAAAAGTGTTCCCGATCACCGTTTTTCACTAGAATCATCTCTCACTCAGATTTACCTAAACGTGCTGTGGCAATTCAGTCTAGCTTCATGGCCACCGGTTTCAATTTCGGTGCGCCACGACTGTCTGACTGCGGGCCATCAAACCGGCCAAACGGCGATGGTGGACGCAGCGCCGTTCAAAGGATGTGTTTTATACCCGTCTCCGTCTTCGATCAATAATGCCACAAAACGGTAATTTGGATGTGAGGAAATATCGCCTTGTATAATTGTAATGGTTACAATTCACAATTGTATATCGCACGCTTGTTAATTTTGCCACTTTGACGTTTCAAGGTCAATATGTGTTTGAAGAAGCCATTTGAGCACGAAATGAGATTTTCCAAACATTAGTAAAATATTGAAATGAATTCCGCGGAACAAACGTATAGAGTTCACGGTGTATAACATCCCTGTTTTAGTGAGAAAGATCACTAATACCTTAAGTCGCTCACAGCCCCATTTTTGCCAGCGAAATCCTTTTGCATTTCATTTCAGTGAACGTCTTGTGTTGGTTAGCGTCACGGATTTCGTATTGTGAAGGTGTATTCATTGACACATTCAAGGTGAAATACGCATTGAAATTTTGCTGGAACGCTTAATTTTTCATCGTTTGAGAGATTTGCGCAGAATTGTAATTCTCGACGAAATTGCATTTACGTAGCACCACAGATCAAATACCGACAAGAAAAAAAAGTAATTGATCTAAACAAACAGTTCGTTAAGGTGCGTCGGTCTAGAATTCCACTACACCGAATGCAGTATCCAATGGATACAACCTGCCATGTTGTTTCTCAGTAATGTTGGAGGCCACAACTGAAATAATTCCGATGACAGAAGAATAAGGAAATGTGCTGCAATAGCCGGTTGATTCAGTTAACTTGCAACTCTCCAAAAATCTGTCCACTAGGGACACTGGACGTAGAGAGAACACAAGGCTCGCGACCGGAAAAGTGTGATTTTGTATTTAGTGATTATTGATTATTTCGATTAACTTGGTTCAAACGTCGGTTGTATATATGAAGTTGAGGGAACTAGAAATTGTGAATAACAATGAGAATTATGAAAAAGAAAATAATGCCCAAAACGTTACATCCTCAGTGGTATATTTTCACGCTTAGAGATTAACCGGTTAATCGTACTATACGCTCAATATATTTCTTTATTGGTATTGTGGGTATATAATAATAATAATAATGGTATATCTCAATGCAGCTAAGGAAAACACGCTCAGATGAGCGTGATCAGTATACACATTGTAATGTGAAACGCATACCGTACACATAGTTGTTAATTTTACGGTACACCAATAATGAAAATAAAATAACAAAGCTGACATTATGAGAATGGAAAAATCTAGTTTACGGAAAAGCAGTTGGCTCTCTTGCTTCTAAAACGATAGTTCTCAAGATATTCAGTGTTTGATAAAAAATGCTGAGTTTTTACATCAATTCTTGCTTCAAGGTCATGCCAGAAAAACAATTTTTCAGGATGGAGAAAATGAACAGTCGAAGAATTTTGCCATTAGTTGATGTAGACTGTTCCGGAAAAATATGTAGAAACTTTTGTCAAAATGGAAGAAGATAGAAGGGCCACAATTTTGTGGAGGAAAAGACGATCTTCTGGACTGAGCTTCGTTATTTCCTCAAAATCGATGGAATTTCATAGACCCCGCGAATTGTCCACCCAACACGTGATTCTGACTGTCCTAACGTTGTGGCATATTTTCTCGCGTTAGAAATTATCGTGGAATCAAGGATTTTAAGGAAATATACGTGATAAACAGGAGAACGTAAAATGATCATGTGAAGTATGACGAATAATGGAATCTGATATTTTCTGAACGAACCTTCGACATAAAATTTATAATTTCGTGCTAGTTAATGAAATATGTACCTCTGGCAAACAATTTTTATCGTATACCGCGAAAAGAGATCGATTCACAGCTTTTCCTAATATATAATTACAGCGGAATTCCGACGTCAATTTAGTATACACGGCCGGTATGTAAGATGGAAAAGATGTTTAGCAACACGGGAACATTGCCGGGTGGTCTGTTAAGATAGGAAGAGGCAGGCAGAAGAACAGGTTAACTTATATATATATATATATTGCGAACAGTTTCAACGTGTACAGCTATTGTATAGCGGTTCACAACTATACACAACTGGTAATAATTAAATATGGAGACAATGAGATGTTATTTTTAGGGCTAGTTGTACGTGGCGTAACCAGATTGTTGTTTCTGTCTACCGTCCATCTGGGATGGCAGAAAAATGGGGCACGTCTCATTTTGTCGAGGAGTATCTTCCAAACGCAATTTCATTCTTCATTATTTCAACGAGGTCCGGTTACGTTTGCACAGGGACAATATAAGAAAGTGTACCAACCTTAGTTGTCTGTTTACAACTTGGATGCTTTTTCTGCAAGTCAGTACTCAGTATCGAACGTCAGTTTTCTACCCGGGTAGTCTTATGAAGACGTTCTTCAACAGAATACAATGCAGACGCAATATGACTGCCAATTACGACTCCGTGTATCCCTTCAAAACCATGCAAATCGATACATGCATTCCACTTCGAAAATTTAAATGAAAGCAAATGTCGAAAGAAATGTACAAAATGAACTTTGTATATACGTTCTGAGGCATACAGTTCAGTGCTCCAAGAAAATCAGAAAATCAAAGTTTTGTGCCCAACTGACCGTTTTCAACTTGCTTAAATCTTGAAACATCATATCCGGGAGTTTTTTAGTTGTTAAACATTGCGTTACAATCGTTCAGCTGTATGGACAATTACGGTATAAGTATCGCATATCACATTACAGGTCCGTGCGCTCACTCGCTGTGTGTCTGCCGCTGCGCTAAAATCGGTACAAGGTTTGGGCTCAATACATGTGCTGTCACCATTCAGTACTTCAAACCAATGCATCTGTCCTCGCGGCCAGTAAACTTTCTGTGATTATTCTTTTACTTTGGGAAATCTAAACATTCATCCAAGTTCACGTGCCAAATACGATTACTTGAAATGCTTTGCAGTGTTACGTATTACGCGTGAATATTTTAAAGAAGGAAAGAAACCGCCGCAGTTTATCGTGGTTGCTGCCAAGAATGCTTGAGCCCCAGTTAATAATCTAGCCTTTTCGGATCCGACTTTCTTACTTCGTAGGCATCGATGAAGCATCCGCTGCCCAAGAGCGTTCAGCCTACCGGCTTCGAGGCTGCAAGGGGGGGCGAAATTCCACACTCTGGAAAAAGGAAACCCGGAAGTCCGTGCCTTTATTCTTCTGCTTACAACTCAAGAAGCCGGCTGTAATTTTGATGATCGACTAGCGATCTAACTGAGAGATCGCCTGATCGCTGGAATAAGTGCCCCTGGTCTTCCGCAGAAGTTGTTACCATTGAAGGAGGTATTCTTACCATCTACTAGGGCCCTTTCTGAACAGCTTCAGGATCTTGAGGCATGGGTGAACGGAGGACCAGCTACTCCATATAATACCGACATGTTTACGATGCGTCCATACCAACGACATCGGCAGTTCGGAAAGGTAACTAATCTGCCAAATAAAGCAGCTGGACAACATCGCTGTAATCTCAATTCTGTCCGGCATTGAGTAAGCTGTTTCATTCGATCATAAACTTACTCAACAGACCTGTCCATTTCGCAACATCAGATGCCATATACGTGGTACGATAATTCTTATTCCGCATTTCGAATATTTGTTTGGTCCGTACTCTTTTCAGAGGACGAAAACCTCATCTGGCTTTCAACCCATTGTTCTAACTGCAATTTCTACCAATCCAGTTGATTCTGTGCACCATACAACACAATCATCTGCTGCTAACAGCAGTCCGAAATATCCCTCTGTTGTGTGGTGATTTCACCTTCGACTTCAACAAAATTTTGATCTCCACGCGATTTAAGAGTTGTCCTACTAGTGTCTTTACAACGGATCACTCCATGTCGCGGATGTAAATTCACGACAAAACCAATAACATCGAAGCCAATGTGTTAGCTTAGGTGCCGCAGCTTTACTCGTGACTGTAAAAACAAGTCCGCATCGTCTTCAACGTCGTACGCTACATTCCACAGAATGATAGCGTCTTAGCCATGTTAGATTGAAACACCGCCCAGCCAGTCCGACCCTCGTTACGACTCTGAAGGTCGATTGGATTCTTCGTAGAAACTCATCCTCTTTGTCATCTAGCGTGCGGACGTGCTACAGTTTCACTCGCGTCTGCCTTCCCAGCGCCTCGACTTGTCTCACCGCAGGTAAACCACTTGAAGTTTGTTTGCGGATTCACTGCCTTCTGGTTATCTTCTCTTAATAATATTATAATGAGGCTAGGATGATGGAAAGGAAACGACCAAGGAATATGTTTCGCGATAAGTGTGGACACTGGTAATAATGTCAACAGAGTACCTATCAGCGCATTTGTAAGTAACGTGTTTGGGTAATGGCGATAAGCGTACATAGTAGTCGATACACATTAGTAGTAACGGTAAAAAACACCAATTACGTGAGCAAATTGACAGAGTAGATAAATAGTGAGAAAAATCCAAGTTATGGAAAAAGGGTGAACGACATGCTTATAGAAAGATAGTTCTCACGTCTCACAAAATTTGACAAAAATAAGCTGTGTTGTTACAAGTTGCAAGTAGAAAAGGTAACATATAAGTAGGCTGTTTACACTCTGACTGTTTGTTACACTTGTGGATCAAATTTCCGGCAAGGTGGAGACACCGGAAGACGGCGTTTTTCCAAAGTATGGGTTTCAGCAGCAGTCACGTAAAAGAAAAAACCACAAAAAACACGAGCCTAAAGCTCAGTAAGCCATGTACAAAACTTACGGAGACCAAAACTAAAACGGCACCAACAAAACAGTAGCACTCGCTGTCACGCAATTCAAACTCAATTCATGCATGTTCGCTGATTTCGAGGGCACGTTACACAATGAGCCGGCAAAAAGCGGTTTAAGGAGGTCAAAAATTGAAAGTTGAATGAATTCACTGCTACCTGATGTGAATGACGTTGAAAAATGCACTTAAATTGTTATATGGATGATGATAGGCAGAAATTCTCGGAATCTTGCAGAATAAGAGACGGGCCTCCAGAGGGGAGTTCGTCTATTGCTCAAAGGCAATGAGACGTTTCAAATCTTACGAAACTTCTCAAAAGTACAAAATTATGAGTTCCCAATATTTGTGGAGAGTTTCCGCTCGTCAGACTTATTTGTGAAAGCAAGAATGAAACTCACAGCTTCGTGTTAAATGGGCTGGTGTGAAATGGTCGTGGGTACCATGGCGAACGAGGAAATGCGTGATGTCTCTACGAAAAATTTTGCGAATTCAATGATTTTAAATGAGTTACTGAAAGTGTTGAGTCTTTCATGAAAGCTGATTGCATGAAACCATGTTGGTGCTGCTTTTTTGCAGGATTTCAGGTAGGTGTTGGACAACGGAACGTTGTTCCTAGAAATGATTAGAAGTGACATTATGATGTGGCTGTTTCCACCTTTGGCGTGTATGGAACGGTGTGAAATAGGGGCATTATATCCTAATCTATCATCAAAACTCTTCATAAACTAGTTCCGTCCACCCTATTGCGTTGCTTCCAACTAGACTGACGTTGCATGGCGTTCGTAAAAGACAGTACACGGAAACAGATTAACTGAAGCTGCTTGCCGATCATTGGTGGGTATGTTTCTCTGTCAGTCGCCACTTGATGGTTAGAGAACCAATGATCTATAGCGGTGTAAAAAAACATTGCAGTCAACATGCTAGTCAACGGAGTCGGAGGTGGTAATTAGCACATAACCCAAACGCTTCAAATACAAGTTTCTGACTACTTCCCGCAATGGTACGTCCTGCGTGTTGTTCATGGTAAAAGTCGAGCGGATGGCGCCGCTACTAGTGTAAACGCATGCTGCATACTCAGATGTATCCCAGTGCCCAGGTCTCCCAGTGTGGTGGTCTGTATGAACAGGAAATAATTCAGACGTGTCAGAGTCAGCATGGTGTAACATATATAAACAATTTTCAGTCTAACACCATACTAAGACCGTGGATGTTCGCTAAGACGCACTTGAGTCATACTCAGAAGGGAAGTCCTGCGAACCGAAGCTTCAAAATATTCCTTATGATGGGTCACGCAGAAGAGCTGCGCATAATACAGTATGCCTGGATTCATTATCACACCTTCCTGACTTTGACTTATCCACGGGAAGAAATCGTTACATAATTCCGGTTGCTATGGGCCATGAGAAATATCCGAGTATGCAGCATGCGTTTACACTAGTAGCGGCGCCATCCGCTCGACTTTTACCATGAACAACACGCAGGACGTACCATTGCGGGAAGTAGTCAGAAACTTGTATTTGAAGCGTTTGGGTTATGTGCTAATTACCACCTCCGACTCCGTTGACTAGCATGTTGACTGCAATGTTTTTTTACACCGCTATAGATCATTGGTTCTCTAACCATCAAGTGGTGACTGACAGAGAAACATACCCACCAATGATCGGCAAGCAGCTTCAGTTAATCTGTTTCCGTGTACTGTCTTTTACGAACGCCATGCAACGTCAGTCTAGTTGGAAGCAACGCAATAGGGTGGACGGAACTAGTTTATGAAGAGTTTTGATGATAGATTAGGATATAATGCCCCTATTTCACACCGTTCCATACACGCCAAAGGTGGAAACAGCCACATCATAATGTCACTTCTAATCATTTCTAGGAACAACGTTCCGTTGTCCAACACCCACCTGAAATCCTGCAAAGAAGAAGAAATTGTGCATATATCGTATGAGGAGTGAGGCTGGGCACGTCGCCATACACGCTTCACTATCAAATATTTCAGTATTCTTGTTGATATACAAAGGCAAGATTGTATATTTGTATAGTCCCATTCGGACGATATCTCCAAAACGCCGCAAAATTTAGCACTTTCACGTTATGAGATTATGTGTTCCATTTTGAAAATTGCAACGATTTTAAATATAAGAGTTGTAAAAGTAGGCTAACGCCAATAATGAGTTGTTTTCGCAAAAATGGTAAAAACGTTTTCATTACCAAACCGGTACCTTTGGCATTTATTTGATATATTCCAATTTTCTCCTCTGCACTGCTTATTTGCAGTTGATGAACCGTGAATACCTTGCCATAAGTTTGGATTCGGTGCAAGCTCACTGAACAACGTCACGGAATCAATGACGACTGATGGGAATGGCAGGGCACACCGATGCAGAGCTAAGCTCATTGCGGACAACATAATGAACTCTACGATTAGCTGGAAGCTCTTTCCGACACATCTACCCAGTTTAAGAAGACACTCATTTACGGAGACCTTTCTTTCGTGCACTCAATCAGAACAAATTAGGAAAGTCCACAGCGGACACTTCAGCAACACACTAGTCTAACGGGCTGCGTTAGCCGTATAGCATTGATGGTTTACCAAAAATGTGTGTATGTTTTTGTTAGTGAGTGTCTTGTTTAGCCGACTCAGTGCAGAAGTTTTGGAAGCTAAGGTCTCTGAGAATGGATGTGGTTTTCGAGCAAATAACAGTGTGATCGACATGGTACTCACCAGTCAATAGATTTCGCAGAAGTGTCGTGAACAAAAAACAGCCGTCGTGTGTCGTCTTTGAAGATGACGTGAGAATGTCTGGTTCTGTCAAACTTGGGTATGCACGGAGGGTGCTCCCTAAGCGTGAACGGCCAGATGAGCTCAGCAATTTATAAGAGTGTATTAATCAGACATGAAAGAGAAGGTTATATCGTGTGTATTGATATCTGGTGAATTTAAACTGCTCATTGGTATGAATCAGTGTTGGGGTGCATCCAACCCTATTCAGCCAGTGCTTGACAGTAATGTGAAAAATTGCTCTCCAAAACTCCAAGACCGTGTTGAAGTTGATAACCGTACCGATGGCCGCCTGCCACACATAGTCGACGCTTCGCTACGTCAGGTTGTCTATATGCTTCAAATATGTGCATGCTCTTGTTCGCAGATGATGGTCCGCAATTTACATACATGGCTGTCGTGATGGCAGCATCCCGATCCGGTTTTGACATCAACACAAGGAAAATATTTTATTCTTCCAGCATCTTTCAAAAGGAGGTGCTTTGCCTGACTTAGAATCTGCATCTACAGGGCATAGGTGATGGCCCCGCAGACTTCTGATGTGGTGATGGCGATCTAAAGACCGACCCACCTGTAAACCGCAAGTTTTGAGCTAGTAGGGAGAAGGCTAGCGCTATTTTTAGGCGCTTTGAAAGACCTGTCTAGAATGATCACGGCCTGAAGATAGACATTAAGCTGCCTGTCTACTGCCCAATATTGCCGGTTACGCTGCTGTACGGCAGTGAAGCTTGAAAACTGTCTGTAGAACTTATCCAGTCTCAGTGGATTCCGCGTGTATCACCTGAAGCGCATCCTAGTTACATGGTGATTGGACATGGTTTCAAACACTGAGGCAAGCCGGAGGGCGTGCGCTGATGGAGTTGAACCCATGCTGACTTTCAGTCATATTCACTGACTAGGCCACGCCGGTCGGCTATGCGATGAGTGGTTTCTAAAGTGGCCGTTGTACGAGCAGACAAAAACAAGTGAGCGAAATCTTAATGGTCAGAAACGGAGGTACCAGGTTGGAACCCAGCTAAGCTGTTCAGTTTTAGATCTTGGGACTACATATCACCAAACCATACGGTATAGAGGAATACAATCCCGACGAAAGACTGATGAGTGGTTATTGCGCGGCCGTGAATTAAATCGCGCGGCACACGAGGGGACTCTCATCGCTACAGGTCGTGTTGATCTGACCGTGTGACGCTGTGATATACGTGGCCGCAAATGCACTGGTTGTCTCGGTTTCGTCGGTCATCAGATTACTCATAGCACGCCGCTGGTGAGGAGAGAGCGAGCGTGTCAAAGTTGAGTAGATTTTGTTGTTGTGGAGACGTCGAGCAACGCGCGGCGGTAAGCCAAGTATCTCAGGTGACAAAAACAAGGTTGGATCAAAATAATGTGATATTAACGAACATGTTGGCAAAAGGAATAAACAGACCACCTCAACAATTTGATCTGCGGATGACTTCCGGGAAGCGGACTATAGCTTGGTGTTCAGTAAACTGGAGACAAATCGTACAATGCGACATTCACACCCTACAAAAATTTTCCGAGTTGTCAAGATATTCGAAACAGAGTGAACGAGCCGAACTCCAAAACGTTGATGCACGCACCCTTCAAGCACAGTAGAATAACAGGAAACCCGCTTTTTGCACAATTGTCGAACCAATGCAATAAAATAACATCATCTTGGTCAGGGTATAGCTAAAGGTTGGAAAGATGAGAGATAGAATGTGCAGTGGTAAATACTTGTGTGGGGTAGGTTTGGGTCGGATTTTTGCCTACCTGAACTTGGAAAGTCGATTCACTAGCCAACACCGTCGCCTGGAAACACGCTCGCTCCGTTTTTCGAAAACTTAAGTTACTGTAGCCTTTGCCTTCCCCCTTCTTCAGCTTTTTTTGTGCACCATGAGACGGAAGTTTCGTTTGTTTACCAGTTCAACCTAACTTCTTTTTCTCCTTGTCCCCTAAAAAGTGCTCAGTGGTCTGATAAATCAAATGATAAAAATAACTAAAATATGGTAATACCACAGAACAGTAGTAACAGTAGCGGATAACCTCAAAAGGTAAGCGTACAACTAAAGCGAAAAAACGTATAAGTAAAACAGGAACGACCCACTGATAAATCAATCTCCGCTGGATTGAATAGACCACCACACGTGAGGAAGATACCACCAGAGAGCAGGCTCATTAGACGACTAATAGATAATTCCACACGCGACGTGGGATGACG
Organism: Paragonimus heterotremus; assembly: GCA_013368495.1. Classification (NCBI taxonomy): domain Eukaryota; kingdom Metazoa; phylum Platyhelminthes; class Trematoda; order Plagiorchiida; family Troglotrematidae; genus Paragonimus; species Paragonimus heterotremus. Next base: position 93,593 of record LUCH01001181.1, on the reverse strand, counting down.
AACGCTGAGCGTCAATAGATCATGTGATACGCGGAGCTGGAATGCTTCGTGGTGCAATTACTTTACCAGCTCAAAAATTCGCACAAGCGAGGGAGACAGAGATGATGCGTGGTAACTCCCGTTTATTTGTGCTGACGATTCAATTCAAATGTGTTGGTGATGGTTTCAAACAAGTGTACACATGAAGTTGTCAAACGGTACATGAAAAAAACGTACAAAAATTAATCGTGAAATATAACTGTGAATTGTGGACATTATAACTATAATTATACATACTTATATTAGGTTACTTTTCGCCTTATATTTTCAGTACTTTTCCTGTCAGCTGAAATTTTGTTATTGCAGTCTTTTTATTTATCTAAAGTGAAATGTGGATTTTGCCCACAAAGTGGCTACTCGGTATTGACGGGCTGGATGCAAAGGCTATAAGGTATGGTAAATATTTCCATATTTCGCTCTAGTTTTATATACAGTTTGCCTTACTTTTACTCTTACAGAATGAACAGAAATTGTTTGAATTGATTCTGCTCAACAGTGCAGTTTTTGGTGCCTCGTCTGGTCACCTTGGTGCTCCTGTTTCACACAGATCGTGGCGGCCTATAGCGAGCTATCCAGAGGCTGCATTTTGAACTGAGTATTGGCGTTTATACCTATGTATGGGGATAGTCCCCCCAAAATTCTTGATCACACGCTTACTGGTCTTATTATTTCCAGGTTCAAACGGGTAGTTTTGTGTGAATATAACCACAGAGAGTTCGGTGCAAGCCGGCAGCGGCGAGTGTCGTGCGCGAGTGCCATCATGACAGGCAAATCCGAAGCAGGTGCCGTCAGCTGCAGTTATCTTTCTGTTTCCTTCCCGAGATACAACCAATTCTGTGGAAGATCATTGCCAGTGAGCGTGAAGGACCGTCTCATCAAGTCGCTTCCTTCGATGGTTTTGTAATGGGGCTTTTCTTTTTCTCTCAGCAGCTTCCTGCCTTCGAGATGTTCGTAATTTTCCTGAGTTACTGGTAAGTATGTAAAAGCAGTTCGCATGACATCAAGGAAACCATATCACTATCTCAGGTCATTAGCATGGTGAACAACAGGCATATAATGTCGTGCATAGGGCTCAAACAAGATACTACTCACTCACGTCTCATCTAGTCTTGATGAATGCATTTATGTTAGGTGCGGACCACTTACAACGAACCAACAGACGAACGATTCTGTGCATACAAACCTGTACAAATGGTCGTGTGTGATGCCCGTCTGCGTGTTGACGGTGTATGTGATAGTCACATGAATGAATATTGCTGAGTAGTGATGTATACAGTCAGCATGCTTCCTGACGGATTTTGATCTGCGTATTATCTGCCACAGTGTGCGTTGATTTGAATAAAAATAACATGAATTGAAGATTTGGATGGCAACCGATCGACTTACATTAACGGCCGTAATTTAGGAAAACAATGCACTGAGGCGTTTTCCGCAGATAGGCGTTGATCAGACGTAATACGTAAAAATGCTTCAAACAGTGGGGATCGAATCTTTCTTACAAGCCATAAACATGTAATCTCGTATAGTACTAAAATAGGCAACAAGCAAGAATTGATATCTAGAAAGGCAAAAAGCCAGGCTGCTGAAGAACGAGTAACCTGGGGGCGTGTGGTTTTTGGGTTCGCGTCATGCAGGCACATAACGTGCCAACATACACGCAGATAGCCCACATCATGCTAACTTTCTTGGTAACCTGTTGTAGACCGACATCCCTGACTGACGACTGATGTTATAACCCCATGCAAGAATGAGGAAAACGTCCGAAAGCACGTACATTTAACAAAAGTCCCTAGGTTGATCACTTAAAACTGACACAGCTTCTGAATCTGCGGCGACTTAGCGATTCGACAATTGTTATAAGGGTTCGAAGAAGTAGGCCCGAGGTACTCGGATCCAGTCGGTTTGTCCCATTCATTGTCGAGCGCTCGTCTGCTTACCCGGGGAACAGTCGTTGAAAACAAACTGTAGCGTCGCCACTGGGGGTCGTAGCAAATACCGAGAACGCAGCGGAATTACTGGTCTGGGGTACTGGAATAAGATTTTGACGGTGTTTCGAAACGATTTCCAAAAGCACACCTAATGACCTCAGAAGGAAAGTTGTTTCATTGGTTAAAAAACCTATGAGTAAAGAGCTGTCACCTGATATGTGTCCAGGAAGCAGCTTGTGAAATCTGTTGGCGTTTTCTTGTTGGCCGTCATCACTTGCTACGATGAACAGCTCTTCTAGGAGGTCTACTCTGAGGAAAAATTGCGTGAGAATGGAATCGCTGAAAAGTCAGCAAAATTCAATCACATGCAAACCAAGAATTTCAAGTTTAGACTGGTGTGCGACACTTCTTATGTTCGTGACTGGTTCGGTAACCACGCACTGGACACGCTCAGCAGCTAGTGCCTTTTTCCAAACCCGATTGCACGGCTTGACTAGCATACCTGGATAACGGTCTTATATAAACCACTAAAACGTTTGAATGCTGTATTGTCTGTGCAGAATGAACGTGCTCCCAACCTTCCTGTGAGTCGCGAACCCCTTCATGCAGCCTTTTCGTAATGATATGAGAAGAATGAATTTGACGACATTCAGACACCCAGGGCATTCTTCAAATCGACTTTCGTGACGTCTACTGTGCCAGGTGCACGGGGGATCCTAAAGCGCTGCTATATATTCACAATGCGACATGATTTCACACTTGACACTTAACGGGGACTACAATTACCCAACCACGGCCTAATCGCATCAAGATCACTTTGGAATGCACAGCTGTAATTGACGTTCCATATTTTTGTCATCGCCGTATTAAAGAACACTGTTGATTATACTGTCCAAAACGTCGTTGATATGGACCAAAAATAACCGGCCATTAAGAGAAACTATTGGAGATCGTAGAGGGAGGGAAGTGTCTGATCCGGTTTTGACTGTAACATTTTTCTAGTCAAGAAGAAAACAACCAGCAAAGAGCTTCCGCTGGGATACCATACGCTTCCATTTTGTTTTTGAAACAATATGCTAAACACGGTAAAATCTTTAGCGAAATCAAACGATGAAGCATTTGAGATGCGGCTTTCGTTCTTTGCCTCCGTTAGGCCATTCATGAAAGCAAACATATTTGTTAAGCGTGACCGGTTAGAAGGGAGTCACGTTGGATGAAGAGAAAAAGATAGCTTGAGGGAAAGCGCATTAGGACGGCCTGTTTTGATGAGCATTTCACAATGTCGTATGGAACGTTCTTAAGGCTGGTCGGTCGGTTGCTTTTTAAAGGACGCCCGTAATCCTCTTTGAGGATGGGTATGATCGTTGCTTGTTTCCATGTATTGAGGAGAATGCAAATTCGGGGTGTTTGGCTAAACGGCTTACAAAAGAGTTCTGTCAGATTACCTGCAGATTATTTGATAATCCTTGGGTGGAAATTGTCAAGACATCGTACTGTACGAATTTACCCTGAGTGAAATTCTTCAGCAACCCGTAAAAATACGCTGGGGTTATAAGTAGTTGTCGAGAGCTCTGAAGTGGTAGAGTAAGGCGCCTGTTTGGTGGTGCCATGTTGTAGACCGCTAGGTAGCACTCTGTAAATGACTCAGCCACAACCATGTGGTTAGAAGAATTGTCCTCACCGGGCAGTCGCGGAAAAAACTGCCGATGGTTTGTTCACTTTTATTTGATGCATACGTCTTAGTGGGGGGTCTCGTTTGCGCGAGCTCTTGGGGAATTCCTTTTAATACGATTTTAGTGCTTCCACAGATTTCCCGCCACCAAATTTTGAACAATGTGGGTAGCACGTGGGCTCCCTAAACTTTTGTAAGCGTATGCTTCGGGAATAACTTGGGACGGTCGACAAGGAGATGAAATGCTTTGCGCGAACGAGGTGAACGGTGGAAGAAATTGCATAGCTTTCCTTGAAACCCCTGGCAGTTCTTGTGCACGGGATGATACTTAGGGAGGAATGGTCAGAGATAGTCTATGAAATCAATGAAATCGCTTCAGTTGAAACTTCGGGCTGTGAATCCTATTTCGGTTTCTGTAACTGTTAGTGGATAGGAGTAAACGCGAGTGAACGTAGTTACTGCTTTTCGACGGCGGCCCGATGACTACTCTGCTTAGCAGGTAGTTTCCCATATTGATGACGAGGTCCAGCAGAGAATCTGGTCAGAACAATGCCGCATCGGTGTGACAATAAGTTGTATCCATGACGACCACAGCATGAAAATGAATTGGGAAGTCCGCCTTCACGGTCCCGATGATACTTTGAAGCCCCATCTTGATCGGGCACATTGAGATCACCCGTAATAGGTGGAGGGGAAAGTTACCGTGATTATAAAATGTTTTTGATTGCTGGGTAAGGTAAATCGACAGCCAACCTTACTGAGAGTGAGCCGTGGTCACACAGTGGAAGTTGAGGCAAAGAAGCGTCTGATTTACCAGAAGATTGAATTCCTCCAATTCCGGAGATACCACTTTGTAAAAGTTGCAGAGACACTAGTTGGCGATAATTCCTATCGAAGGAATTGGGCTTGAAGGTCGTTCAAAAGGCAAAACGGTCCTTTTGGCGCAGATCCCCGACTTCCAAGTATTTTTGGAAATTTTACAATCGGAATTTCAAGCATAGTTCGTACAGTACATCAATTGTAAATAACCAGCTTTGATAGAAAAATTAGAATACATCGAATAAGCCCCAAAAGTATTAGCTTTGTGATGCAAACATTTTCCACCATTTTCGCGAATATAACCCGTTATTCGCGCAAGCTCACATTTTCAAGTCTTATAAATGCAATAATTGCAATTTTCGAGGTGAAATACGTCATCCTGTAGCTCGAGAGTGCTTCATTTCGCGGCGTTTGAGAGATATGGTCGAAATGGAAATATACGGCCGTACAGTGTCGGCAATGCACTTCAACAAGAACACTAACATATTTCATAGTGATACACGTATGACAACGTTTCCAGCTTCCTTGTTTGTACAATATTCATACTATTTCTCTTTGTTTGCAATATTTCAGATAGATACTGGTCGATAAAACGTTGATCGTAGAAATGATTGGAAATGACGCTATCATATGGCTGTTTCCATCTTCGGTGTATATGGAACGGCGTTAGAAAAGGGTATTACGTCCCACTCTATCATCAGGAATCTTCAGAAGTAAGTTCTATTCACCCTACTGCATATTTTAAACTAGACTGAGGTCGCATGGCGTTCATGCGGAACAATATACGAAAACAGATTAAATCTGGCTTTTTGTCGACCACCGGGAGGTACACCTCTCAGTCAGTCGCATTATGATGCTTAGAACGCCAAATATCTATCGTTGTGCGGAAAAATATTCCAATCAATATGACAATCAACGGAATCGAGGATGATGATTACCATGTGCCCCAAACGCTTCAACTACAGATTTTTCATCATTCCCCGCATGCCATTGTTCTCCAAATTTTTCATGATAAATTTGGTTCGGAAGGAGCGGCAACTAGTGTGAACATACAGTGCATACTCAGGCGCTGATCATAACTTAGGTCAATCGGGTGGAGCATCTACTGGTGTGAACGTAGACTGCATGTTGAGACGTTGTTTATAGCTTAGTTAAATGAGATTGAATCACCTATTAGTGTGAACCTGTACTGCATTCGCAGGCGTTTTTAATAACTCAAGTGATTCAGGATGGAGTAGCCTCTAATGTGAACGCATTCTGTATTGCTAGACGTTGTCGATAGTCTAAGTAAATCGGATGGAACAGCTACTAGTGTGGACATATACTGCATACCCAGACGTTATTCATAGTTCAAGTGTGTAAGGTTGAAACATCTGCTAGTGTGAACGCATACCGCATACTAAGACCTTTATAGGCCAGGTCAGCGGGACCAGGCCGGCGATTTCATTCTCCGAATAGATCAGAATCAGCGATGTTTGATAATGAATCCAAGTGTATTGTACTATATACAACTCTTACTTGGGATTTGAGATGGGGAACAGTTTGACGCGTTGGTTCGCGGAATTTCCCTTTCAGGGCATGACTATAAAGTGGTGCTTGACGAACAGCCAGGTTGCTACATTGGGGATAGAGTGAAAATGTAACGTATATACTGTAACCGGCTTACTCGGACATACCTTCAATATTTTCTGTTTATACAATCAAATAAACCGGGGAAACTTTGAAGTGGGGATCTACGTGCATCACTATCAAATATGTTAGTGTTCTTGTTGAAGTGCATTGCCGACACTGTACGGCCGTATATTTCCATTTCGACCATATCTCTCAAACGCCGCGAAATGAAGCACTCTCGAGCTACAGGATGACGTATTTCACCTCGAAAATTGCAATTATTGCATTTATAAGACTTGAAAATGTGAGCTTGCGCGAATAACGGGTTATATTCGCGAAAATGGTGGAAAATGTTTGCATCACAAAGCTAATACTTTTGGGGCTTATTCGATGTATTCTAATTTTTCTATCAAAGCTGGTTATTTACAATTGATGTACTGTACGAACTATGCTTGAAATTCCGATTGTAAAATTTCCAAAAATACTTGGAAGTCGGGGATCTGCGCCAAAAGGACCGTTTTGCCTTTTGAACGACCTTCAAGCCGAACTCCTCGGAACGGATAATCACCGTGCTTGGCGGATAATTCCAAATATTGTGGGGGGCACTGTGGATGGCGATAGATTTCGACTAGTTGTGTTCCGCTGGGTTGTCCTGACGGCTCTTCCTGTTGGCTGCGGGGCGGTATCACTGCCTGTGTGTACGCCATAGTTTACATGACAGTTTTTACAAGCATCCTTAACGTCGCAACTTGCGGCCTCTCTAGCTTTGTCGAGTTGTGCCTTTCAGAACGGTGGTTCGATGTCTGTTTTCAAGGAATGCGTAACAGTTTTAACCGGTGGGCTCCAGGCTTTATATTAAACCATTGGCCTGTTGTGTTCGAAAATACTAATTTTCAATTCAGCGTGTTAGAGGTGGAGTTTAACGGCCGGTGTTGCACCGTTTGTTAACGATTCAAGTGCACACCGAGTTGTGCGTTACCTGGTGATTCAAAAGTTGCTGTTCTCAATATCAGACGGCTGAGAGTATGATTTTTCCGGAACCGTTACTGATCAGACGCTCGTGAAAACTGGATTGAATAAGGCACTAACTAAATAAAAATATAAGACGATTAATCCTGTCACCTCGAATGTGAGAAATTCTTGGAAAGCGAACAAAGAATGCGATTGCACAGTAAAATCGGCAACTATGCATCGCTTATTAGTGGGAGATGATAAAACGGAATTAATGCCAGTCAAACAAATGGTCATTGGTTGAGTTGGAGCAAAACAACTGTTCGCGCATTTAGAAATGACATAAGCCATAATTTACTAAAAAACAATAGAAGGAAAATGTCCGATTTCTGAATTCAGAAATTTACTAGACCCTAAGTGACTAGGAGTGAGGGAAACGGTGGCATTAGTTGGAGTGAGGATGAAGACGACCAATGTAGCTTACTGAAGAAAGATAATAAAATGCTGGGCCACCTTTTCATACCATTCAAACTGACCATTGCAATTCCAAGAATAATGTAGTAGATTTTAGCAAAATCACAATCCGACTTATAGTAAATGATTCGAACAGCTTAATTTTTTCCACGTCCTCGGTGGAGAAGTGCCCAACTGAGCTCAGCGGCCGATCGTTTTGAGTCGGCTGGATAAACAAATTCTAAGGAAACAGCCGTCCGAGAAAATGCGCACCGATCAACTGTTCCACAGTTTATAGTTGGGCAACGAGAAGCCTTCAGTTCTTCTCCGAGGCTTGCGGCAAGCAGTGTGTAAATCCCGGTTGCCACAGCGTCCGTTGTATGCCTTATGGATGCAACGACCTCCTGCGTATATGCAGAGTACTATCTATGTTACTCTCACGCAGGTTGTGTGATCTAAAGGCTTCGGCTGATGCGATACACCAGAATTTTCGGGGGAGGCGTCCACGCTATTGGTTGGACGGATAGTTAGCATGTGCACGAGTCGCCTTTGCCAAACTGCGTCATCCGCGACAAAGAAAAGACGTTCGGTTATCGCTGAAAGAAAGGTTATTTAATGCGTGTGTGCGTTCCATTTTGCCATACGGTATGGAAAGGTGAACGGTTCACAAGGAAGACATCAACAGGCTTGAAATGTTTGACCGTCGTTGTCTCCGCCAATTAGCTCATATTAAGTGGACTGATCGCGTGAGCAATGTGGCTGTTCGCCAACGCGTATTCCGGAACGCTCGGAATGTGCGATCAGCTGGTCAACTAATAACGTTGCACAGCTTGCGGTGGTTGGGTCACATACTCCGTATGCCATCTGATCGTTCACCGTACCGGGTATCATATGCTGAAGCCACCAACAGTTGGATGAAACCGCATGGTGGCCAGTCAACAAAGTGGTCACGAAATATGAAGACCTTGAATGCTGCGTACAGCAAAGTAGGCAGGTGTCGCCTGCCTGGCTGGGGTTCTCGTGATCACTCAAACCGCTGGTCAGAGACGCTATCCGAGATGGCAGTGTGTCGTAGCCAACAGCATACCTGTATTCATAAAATTTCTAGTTCTTCCTCTTAGTCTTCTTTTAATAATTTTCAACCCTAACATTTTTTTCTGGAAAATTCCACGTTACTTTTGAAGTGAGCGGCTGCCCGAAACACGGTACTTGTTGGTCAGGTTCATGGCTGCAATGATATTGATGGACATATAGTTATCACAACAGTTCTATGTATCGTTTGCTAGCTACGGGGAACACTGGGATAGCAATCCTGCGCAGCCCGCTTGCGAACTATTGTGAATACAAACCATCGGAGCCAAACGCCAGGATAGCTCAGTTATTACATCAAGTGGCGGACATTCAAGCCAGCACTCGGCGCACCAGGCCACCGTCAGAAGTTCCTCCGATGCGTGTCCGATCGCTGTTCAGACCAGAGAATAGCTGTCCTTGTCAGTAGAGTAAAGCTGGACGATGACGAGCAAAACGTAGCCGTCGCGGTAACAAACGCTTAACCAACATGCTGTCGCTTTGCATCGACGAAAGCCACATGCTAGGCAAAACCAACCGCTCCTTTTTTCTGGGAGATTCCACTCGCAGAATGAACCCCGTCATCGATACAAGAGAATTCAGCAACGAATCCACGATTAAAAATCGACAGAATACTACGAACTGCAAGCGGTACGCCTTTTAGAGCCTTCGGTCGTCCAATGTTGAGTCCAAACCTTTATATCCATGGTGATTTTCGCTGGGTTTTTCCGGTAACCGGTATTCAATTCCATAGCATTAGATTCAGTTTCCCCCGACACTTGGACTTGCTATTCGACGCATATGGATCACATCTGATGGATACCTTTACAAAACTTGAGTTTCTTGGTAATCCCTTACAAACAGCTGTGATCAGTCCAATACTATCCAACCTCATAGTTTGCGGGGTTTACCGGAAGCTCACCCGAATTCCGCCAGCTGATTCGACTTGTTATTGAACTACTGGCCGTGACAACCGATGTCGCTTATTACACTGTCACAAGAGTCGTCCATGTCGCTCAGCTTCGACGAACCGAAAATTGTCCGACCTGTGTTCGGGAACATGGTTCAGCTCGGCATAACTGTCCGTTCAATCGTCCGTAGGCCTGGCCGTTTCACATGGTGCCTAAAAAGACTAATAACGATTGGCACACATGTAATGATTACCGGTAGCGGCCATTTTTAACCCTTTTGAATGCGAAAGTTTTGTCGACCTCACAGACCATAAGGCGCTGACATACGCCTTATACTCATCACCCGACAGATGCTGTCTATGAGGGGCCCAATGTTGGCATTACGCCATTCACTTCACGACCGATATCCGTCACGTTTCGAATACTTTGAACCCGGTCATCGATGTCGTTTCGTACATCAGTGCCACAGTGAACATGGCAGGTGACTCAATCGTTTCGGCAGCAAACTTTGCAGTACAATTCAATGAACTGGCGATAGAAGAGCTCCGCTAGTTGAGTTTCGCTGTATCTAAAAAGAGTCTCAATGAATTCATCCGAAGGGACGACCATTTGTGACACTTCGCAAGGTATCACTTGCAATGCTTTTCCGTTAGTTTCCCCACACAGAACCGTTGAAACGCTGTACGACATCCCATGGAGGCACATGTTTAACAATCAAAATAGTCACCGAGCGTTTTGTGTGGCGCAGTGTCAATCGGGACATCCGAATTTGGGCTTAAATCGTGCGAGCATCACCAAGGGCCTGAAATTCATTGTCAAGCGCGTGCCTCAGTTGAGTTTGCAGCTCTTGGCGAAACGTTTCTATCATATGCACGTTGACCTGGGTCGGACCCTTGCTACACGCCGATGTTGTGTTGATCATGGACTACGGGTCACATGTTGACCAAGTGTTCGCGTGTAGCCAAATTCGTACCGCGTTTTACCACCTGTCGTTTAGAGCGTTGGCCAAGCATTGTCTTTGGCGATTGAGAAGTGCTGTATCTGCTGACAACAACTCTTCACTGTTTTCCATAGTTTCTTGCGGATCTGTAAGTATAAAACGTGTGCAGTGTCCCCGCCTCGAGACATTCCGGTAAGATTCAGTAGCGCGGAGTTTGTGGTCCACAGCAAATTCTATCACGGTTTGGTTGTTGTCCGTCCGCACCAATCACGTGAACTGCTGAAATGGTGAGGGAATGTGAGGTGTGTTGAGTTTTGAAGCAGCTAGCAGCAGTCGGGCACCTGAGTAGATTGCACCGTTTTGTTGTATGTCAGTGGAAAGGTGAAACTATACGAAGAAAGTAGGGGAAAATGAGAAAAGACGAGAGAAGGAAATGATGACAGTGAAGGTACGTGAAACTATACGTGTCCGACTGTCAATGACCATCTTGGGGGTAATCCAGCTATCTAGTTGCCTTTTGAATGCGTTGACTGACGTTGCCATGTCAGTCGGCGCCGGAAGTGCGCTCCACGTCGAACAGACTTGGACAGCAAAACTATGTTGTCTGCGTAAAAGGCTACTAATTGATGAGATATCCTGTCCTTATGGCCCCCAAGACTCACTGTATCGGCGGGTGTAAAAAGATTTTTGTTAAGGTGACTCGGAGAGCATAAGGATTTGTATGTTTATATAAAGTCACCTCACAGACGCCTGTAGGTTAGGGGAATAGTTCCGTCTTTGAATGACGGTCTTCATACGGCATGGAAAATAGACCCTCAACCCGCTCAGTGGCCCGTTTCTAAATTGACTTCAGAGTAGTGGCGTCTTTCTTCCAGTACGCCACACATGCCTGAATGTTGACTTTCAGCAGTGGCCTCACCAGTGTGTTGCAGATACGTGAGAATCTGTTGACTGGGGAATTACCGAGGATCCTACCAAGCGTAGCTAGCCTGCTGTTCGCTTTCTTTACCGAGAGCATAGTGTTAGTACTGTGGGAGAAGTCTGACGTCACGACGGTACCTAAGTCGCGATCTTGGCGGACGGTGACTAGGGCAGCACCGCCGATGCGATATGTTCTAGTGCTGTGATGACGAACGTTCACAATCTTCGACTTGGACGTGCTGAAGGACAGTCGGTTCTCCACGGACCATGGATGCAAGGGATCTAGGTCTTTTTGAAAGTCTTCAGCGTCCTCAAAGTTGTGCAAGACACGCCATAGTTTTGTGTCGTCGGCATACATCACATGGGGAGAGTTACCAACGTCTGGGAGATTGTTAACGCAGACTAAAAATAATGAGAGAGCCAGTATGGAGCCTTGTGACACATCGGTCGTGGTATTGAATAGTCTGGATAGCTCATCATTAACTCTTTTTGTGTATGTCCGATGGGATGGCTATTGTTTGGGACAAAAACAAACCTCATTGCATAAGCTTATATAATTCAATTTGCCCAGCCTGCAGTAGACTGCATTCAACTTTATCGGACACTTTCGTAATGTCTAAAAACAAAGCATCAAATGGGAGACGCTCCTCGGCAGCTTTGGTCCACGGGTCAACGGCAATCAGTAGGCTGGTCGTGCCTGAGTGGCCCTTTCTGAAGCCGTGGGGCTCCGGTGCCAACAGTGAGTGAGTATTCAAATAGTTTCTCAAAAAATCGTCTACTATGTTGCCCACCACTTTTGACTTGACTAGTAATAAAGCAATTGGTCTGAGGTTAACTGGCGTTCGTTCGATCCCCACCACTGTAAATGGGAAAGGTGGCGCCGTGCTTTCAAGTGGCTGGAATACAACCAGTATAATATGAGTGTTTGAACAAACGAGCATGCAATTCCGCTAGCTCATCTCCGCATTCTTTCAACATTTATCTCGTCAAGCCTCGAGGACTTATCAACGCGCAGCAGGAGTTACTTGACTCACACGTTAGCCAAAGTAAATTCGTGGGATGAATCCGAGGAACGATCAGGAAGGAAAACCGTGGTGCATGGTTCCGTTTCAGCGGAATTGCTGAAGACGGGTGCATACCGAGTACGTAATATCTCAACTGCCTCATAATTAGAGGTAGAGAGTCCTGATGCCCCCATGAGGGAGGATAAGGCAGTTTCGATCTTTTCAAAGAGGCCATGTGCCCGAAGACCCTTTTAGGACAACCGGCGAAAGACCTTGCAAGTGATACTTGGTGAGCTATGCGGTCGGCGCGTACGGCTGCTGTGGATAGATTACTACAGCGTTCGTGTTTCAGAGATGACGCTCCTTCTCCTTTAAGAGGAAATGCATTCCACAGGGCAGACTTCTCTTTCATTAGACGCTTGGTCGATGGTTTTAGCCAGGACGCCTTGCAGGTGGGGCAGGGAGTGCAAAGTGAGACTGAACTGGTCATCGCGGTGTTTAGGTGCAACATAATACGCTCTAGATGCTCGCCTACCGCGCTACATTCTTCAGGCGGTGGCCAGTTAGCTTGGGATAAATGTTCTCGCAACTCCTGAACGTTGGCTCGTCTGAAATTACGTCGATCCGGCAGTATGGAGCGAGTGATCTCAAAGTCGCATATTAAGCGAAAATTGATTGTGGCATGGTCGCTTGTACCTAATGGCGCACTAATCTTGACTGTACCCACCATATGTGGTTCAGTAACTAACACCATGTCTAGTCGGGATGGCCTGTGACCTCGTCTCTACCTTGTGGGTTTATCGACATGTAGAATTCCGTGGCCGCGATACCAGAAGTTAGCCCGCTGAAGTGACCTGCATGTAGGAGATTGAAGTCCCCTGGGACGATGGTGTGCTGTTCAGAGATTGCAGTGGCCTGTCTTATGGGACTGTGCATTCTTTCATCCAATTCTGGGACTGCGGACATAGCACAGTAAGAGAGTGAGGTGTCCCAACAGTTATCAACAGGAACTCTCTAAGTTAAAGCTGGATTGCGTCTCTGTTTATGGCTACGCGTAATTCACCACCAAGGTAGATTACTACCCCCCCACCTTTGCTGGTTAGCCGACCCTTGCGAAAGATAGTACAACCAGGAAGTTCTGTCTCCTGATTGGATATGCCCTGGGTAAGCCATTTCTACGCTACATCTACGATCTTAGACTTCTATAAGTCGAGAAGCTGTCGTAGTTCCTTCACTCTGATTTTAGTGAAATAAAATTAGTAAACACACGTCATCCGATAGATACATGTACCTGCTTGCCTTATCTACTTCTACTTTCATTATTGCAGGTAACTCGTTTGAGACTGTGAACAGTTTCACATACTTGGATGGTACCGTCTCGTCAGCCTGTAATATTGCTGAGGAGATATCAGATATCTGATATAGTGCCTGCCTCCATGTGTGTGACAGGTACTACCTGAGCTAGGCCGACCCTATTGAGGGAGGCTGTACCAGGTTTTCTGACTGTGCGGGAGCTGGTGGGCTACTGATGACCTCCAGTAGTTTCGTCATCTTAACCACACCTGCAGCCACGGGAAGTTGACCAGTAAAAGCCGTGAAGTCGAAGCTTAAGTGGGAAGTTGTCCTTCACCGTGTACCAGTTTTGATGCACAGTGGACGACATCGTTTGTGAGGTGAGTGATTCGTAATAGTCTGGGGGCTGGGATGGGGCTCAGGTGTACTGGGCACGGAAGGCATCGAAAAGACCGTGCTCCACATTTTTCTTATTCTGGGTTCAGTTTGGCTGGATGCTTATGCGCGTGCAATGCATCCGCATCCTTCATCTCATCTACGCCGTGTACAACTAAGCTACACGCTGGGTCATACTGAGAACTCTGAGGGCCACGATATGCCGTTCGTCGAGTCTCCATGATCGCCCAATGGAAGTCAGACTTCACTCCTAGGCAAGTATCACTGAGTTTAGGCAAAGAAGATGCCGCTAAGCGAACTTCTTCGGCGTCTTCTATCTGGTCGAGTGTGGCACGGATTGGCCCAGGGCGTCCGTCTTGGTGGGACTTAGGAGGCTTGCATAATGTGGGTTGACCTCGCACGCCCAGCATAAGTAGATCACAAGGATATCTTCACTGCGAATGATCATCAGCTTCTTTCTGGGTGAATAACGTGCTTTTGGTTTCTGCAGAGTTATAGATTATGTCTGGTGAACTCGGGACAGTGGGTACGCCTTGGCATGTTCGTGCCTGGAGTTTTGAGCTGGGGGACGGCTGTGTGATTACATACTCCGACTAAGGGCTAAGAGCTTTCCTGATTCGTGCATATAGGCGACTTGGACGCACCAGCATGCTGAAGCACGGCAACAATGCTTTTACCGTGCCTCCGCTCAGTGCCGCCTGTCGAAGCTGGTTTACTGGCTAGTACAGGAGACGGCGGAGTTTGGTTGTGTGCGGCTGGGGTAACCTGGCGTTGGCGTATCGGAACTGCATATTGCAGAGACTGAGGAACTGATTAACTCGCCTGTTCTGTCTTCATACTGAGTGACGCTGTCCTTGTGGATGTTTGGTCAGCATGTCGCACATCGGTATCTGAGGGTCCGTGTGGATGAGTCTCGGTGCTTTAGATACAAGTCTATGGGGGACTCTGGGTCACACTTGCATTGCATCCAGTAGTTGTAAAAGTTACAGGCCATGGCTTTGCTGCGGGGTCCTACTTCCTTCGAACACGGTCCACAAACTTCGGCAGTCGGACTAATATTACATCCCATGCTACCTGACTAACTAATCTGCAGAGTTTATAAAGTTTAGAAAAATAACATTATGAGGAACAAGACGGATTAGACTCACCAAACGTGTTGTCTGGTGAGTCTCTGTGGTGCCACGAGGCATTGCTGTGTTGCTGCAGTGGATAGTATCTCGGCGGCAGCCAGTGTCACGAGATGAATTACGTACAGCAGACGTAACTGGGGGATTTTTAAAGCCTTCTCAATGCGAAATGGTGCTTTCACCTAGATAACTTATGGTTATAAAGTCGTTTTCCTTTCACAAGTTAACACAACTTTACGCATCAACCAAAATAAGTTTCCCTCGTCATGGCATAAGGATCAACGATTGGTTTTGTTAGGTGTCCTAGGCACGTTAAAGGCCAACCTGCATACGACAACCACCTAGTCAGTCTGTGAGCGCTCGTTGCGTTTGCCCGGAAGGAACTGGTTGATCCATGCTCGACGGGGTTCACAAATTTCGCGGATTATGATGAACGGTTGGCTCGACACAGGAGACGATTCGGAGCGACCCCGGCAGCAGAGGAGATGACGTCAGCCTACGTCATCCTCATCTGTCAACTTGTTCTCACGTTCTGATCCTTGCAGTTGCCCCTCGACGACGTCAGCTGCCGCCGTACACGGGTCCGTTTCGAATATTGGCATGTACTAATGAAACTTTCACGTGAGGGCGCAACGGTGTACGGAGAGTTATCTCCATCTACAAATTAAAAAAGGAGTTTACCGAGGTACTTATTATAGGGCCTGATGCCCGACCAACAACATCCATTCCGATTAAAGTCTTACCTGACGCTCGTGGAGGTTCGACTGCGGTTATGACCATCGATAGTAACACGTCTTCAGAAAAGTCGTTGTTTAGAGTTGAAGGGGTCGGTGCGATTCGCAAACTGTACAGGCGTCTGTCGCACCTGGCCATTTTTTACATTTTCTTACCCACTTAAGCTTGGATGTTTGTTTATGGCGAGGTATGTTAGCAGGTGGCTTTTTGAAAAAGCATTCCTTTGGGCAAAATGAAAGTGGAAACCCGATGAGGCTATCGTGTTTCATACATGAGCGCAGATTATTCTACATGCTGCGAGTGAACCACTCACTGTCCGCGTGAGACTTTACGGTGCTACATCGCGAGGAACGTATATTAACTTAAAATTCTACGGGGACCTCCCAAGATAAATGCGACTACGACCACTATCTTACTAGGTCGACTACGACTTGCCTGTCTCCAGTCTTATGCTCACCCAAAATTATTAGCCTCCCAGACTATTCATATTCAGTCAATTCCGAACGTTTCACACCTTCCACCGATCGTGGACGAGTGGTGTGTAGCAGGAGTAAATTAGACCGTTTGAACTTATATCATCGGTTTCGGCTGAAAACCTGCTACACCGTCAAAACCAACCCTCTGATTGTCTTCTAGAGGGCAGCTTTCTAGCGACCCTATTTGTCTATTGCCCATTGTGTTAAGGTTCCCATTGCTGTTTGCACTCTGTTTCAAACTTTCGTAAATGTCAATAAGTTTATTCTAATAAGTGATTATACTAACAGGTACACGGAGCGGTCAAACGTATGACTCAAGCCGAACGCCTCCCTACCATTTCACTGTATTATCGTTTTGTCTTATCACTAACTGGATCAAACCCCGATTTTGCTTGTCGATAATATACTCCCCGTTTACTTATCACGTTGTTCTCCACCGGTTGTCCTCGGTTAGCTTGATCCCACAATGACATCACATAACGTTTTGTACAAATATTTTCTACCCGTAACGACAACATTGCTAAGTGTGGTGCGCGTCACTGTCGAACTGAACAAACAGTATGAACAGTACATCGATGTTTAGAAATGCAGACACTATAGTGTGATAAATTAACATGTTATTCGGTGGGGTGTAAAGCATAAGACAACAACGGAGCAAAAATATGAGTAGATAATGGCGGCGTAACGGGGGTCTGGGGCAAATTAACTAGAGATAACCTAACGGTGAATAAAAGCGTCAAAAAGACAAGTAGGCGACATCAGTAGAATATCAAATAACGTAACCTTCCGCTTATTACACCCACTAAATTGACAGGACAGGGTCTACCAGATAACCAATGTCCACAAAGGTGGCAAATTTGGCGGCGTGTCTTTTAAACGTCTGCCGCTAAGCAACTTCCTCACGGGGCACAAAAATGAGCGGGCACATTACGCCGGTTCATTCAACTGAGGGAAAGGCAAGTTGGACTGTAGTCTGATGTTTTCCAAGGAACGCGCTACAAGTTAGTTACCAGGACGATACCTTGGGCGAAAACATGGAAGCCGCGTAATCATATAAAATAGCGCAACATAATTCTGTACGACGAACAGATAGTGGATGAAAACGAGCTATTGAATAACTTGTGTATATACAGATGTACCTAGCTAGGCTATCAGTGACATCGAATTGAACGAACACAACCAAAACTTTACATGGTTCCAGCAAGCCGCGGTAATCAAACGATGGGACTTAAACTGTTTTTCATAAGTATTCGGGATGACCACCACAATATTTCTGACTACCAACATCCGAGAGTCAAGGAGTTCGTGGAGTTACCCCGAGCTGCTAAAGCACATCCGGAGCGGTGTTGATGTTCTTAGTACGACGGAGCTGAAAAAATGGTTAGAGGACTCGTGCAGCATCGTCGGACGACTACGTGAACGGTGGAGAGGGCAGACCGGTGTGCACAAATGCTTATTTTGTTACAGTGTCACTTATATCAGGTTGAGCAGCATGAAGAAGCGTTGTTGTACAAAAGCGAGGGAAAAGCGTTGTTGAACAACAGTGAATTATCGTTAGTGCACTTTCTCTTGTTGGCCACCTCCTCCACGTAGAATACGTCGTCTCCTCGATTACCATTCCCTTTTATTCGCGAAGCATAAGCTTACGGGAAACCCGAAAGACCTACGCGTGTTCCACATCGTTCGAAATAGGTGTAGGCGGGAAGTCCGTGAACACACCAAACACGCACAGGAAAAAGTCCTCCCCAGAGCCCGCGGGAATAAAAACTTCTTATTTGAGCATATACGACAACTAAGAAAGAATAAGCCCTCGGCTGTTTCTTTGCGAATACCCGATGGGGCGACCTCATCTTACTCCATAGTTGCGGCCGAATTATTCAGGGACTACTACTCGGCGGTCTACAAAATCGCACAACCTGATTGGCACCCTATCCTTCCGCTGCAGAATTTCCGGCAACCACTCCTTACCGTCAAGTTTTCCATGCTCAATGTTGAGGAACTTTTACTTAAGGTGGATTCATACAGTTCAATGGGTCCAGACAAAATTAATCCCAGAATTCTCACGGAAGCCGCTGAGAGTCTGCCAGATCCCTTTTATAAGCTGTTTAGACAGACACTCCGGACTGGCATTCTCCCCAACGCATGGAAAGAGGCGACGGTCACGCCCATATTTAAAACGGGTGACCGGCACGCTCCCGCTGGCTATCGGCCAATCAGCCTCACTAGTATTCCGTGCAAGATGATGGAGCGCTTATTACCGCGTGCCATCCGTGACCACCTCTTTCCTCTACCCATCGTGGCTTCCTTCCTAGTCGGCCATGCCTAACTAATATGCTTATTTTCATGGACAGCCTGACTGGGGCCAGAGACAATGGCCTCATCTCAGATGACATCTTCTTTGACTTTGCCAAGGCTTTCGACTAGGTATTCAAGGAGAGGTTCTTCGCTGAATTGTCTCCTTCTTTGATAACAGAACGTTTATAGTTAAACCCGGATCAGACCTTTCATCTCCCTCTTTCATTTCTACGGGAGTTCCTCAAGGGTGAGTGCTAGGTCCTCTGGTATTTCTGATCTACATCAATGACCTTCCGAATAATATTTCCTGCTACGCCTTGCTGCATGCCGATGACCCAAAAATCTGGAATGCCACTGATCCCAGTGCACTACAGATTGATCTTGACGCGATTAAACGTTGGTCAGACGATTGGAGCCTCTCACTAAATGACAAGTGCGCATATATGTCGCTCGGTGGAGATTCTGGTGATGCCTTTGTGATTCATAGTGCATTCGGCACAGTAGACCTTATGAAAGTCCACCTGAAGTAAGATCTGGGCATCTGGTTTTCGTCTAACTTATCTTTTGTATATCATCACGAGATTAAGTAGAAAAGGGGTTTGTCTCCCTTTGGATGATTAAACGCACTTTTATCCGTATATATAAGAAAGCGTTCCAAACGCTGTACGGGGTTTATATAAGGCCGCTCCTCGAGTACGCAAATCAAGGTGTGCAGACCGGTCTGAAGAAAGACACATCAGCCGTTAGGCGTGTCCAGCGCGTGACTATCAGACTAGTCAGTGGCCTCAGTAGTGTCACGTACGAGTCTCTACTTGAAATTCTTGTTCTATACCCACTTGAATTTCGACGACTCCGCGTTGATTTAATTTTCGCACACTTCCTCTTTAGAGCATGTCTCGTTGATCAGTTCTTCACTGTAGCAAATGGTGACGGTCTGTAGTGGTCAAGATTAGTTACTGGATAGACTAGGTAAATGCGAGTTTACCCTAGTAGGCTATCAATTATAAGGGAATGAATGAATGGGACAAAACGGTTACAAGACTCCAGCAAGTTGTGGTAATCAAATGGATGTGACTCACAGGAAAGTGTTCATAAGTGTTTGAGATGACTACCACAATGTTCTAAATTACCAGTATCCGGAAGTGGGTAATGTCACGCAGTTGCCATGGGCTGCTAGTGCACGGTCCGGGATGCGACGATGTTTGTAGTACAACGGAGCTAAAAAAATAGATGATAGATCCGTGTAGTATCGACAAAGGACTGCGCAACGGAGAGAAGAGCAGAGCAACGTGCACAAAATTTGTATAATACTGCAAGGTCACTTTTATCAATTTGAACAACATGTAGGGATGATACAAAAGGTTGCTGTACAGAAATGAAAAATCGTTTGCAAACCAAAATGAAGAAATTCCTACATGTCGGCGAGGACGCAATATGAAGCTTCTCAAGCTTCGTCCTCGGACATTCCTTAGGCAACAATTTTTCCAGACAGAGTTGTCAACTTCTGGAACAGTCTTCCTGCTGAGGTCGTCAGTAACGCTTTTAGCGACCGCTATAAAACATTACTTGACTCTCATTCCCCAGAAATCCTTTATTGCGAGTTATCTCAATTTGTTTTTTAATATTTAAATTTACCCACAAGAACGGTGCTACACCATGTTTTCGGTGAATGCTTTTCAGATCGGCAGACGCCCGCTTGCCATTGAACAAGAAAAACCCACTGGATCCGGGACCCTTGGGCCTCTGCCTAGAACCTGTGTGTAGTGGAACAGATGTGTAGACTACAATGATTCTCGATACAAAAATAACGAGTGAAGTCAAGCACTGGACTCACCAAATATTGACAATGATGCTGGAATGTATTCAGATTGTTCCGAGCGTAACTGAAGATACGAATT
This sequence comes from Paragonimus heterotremus, assembly GCA_013368495.1. Lineage (NCBI taxonomy): Eukaryota > Metazoa > Platyhelminthes > Trematoda > Plagiorchiida > Troglotrematidae > Paragonimus > Paragonimus heterotremus. Next base: position 73,056 of record LUCH01001181.1, on the reverse strand, counting down.
AACCGAGCTGAAAGCTAATCCAACAAATAGGATGTTTTAAACTGGATAGCAACCACCGGCGTTGTAGGAAGAACCAGTAAGCGGGTGTAGCAGGGTTTGTTCGAAAATTTGTTGTGTTGTTGCTTTTACTCAAGTAAAACAAAAATGTACAATGTGGCTTGATGTAGCAGTTACGCAATGTTTGCGAAATGAAGTGAAAATAATGAAAACTCTACACGTGTATCAATCGCTGAATTAACGAAAATGAGAAGAACTTTACGCTCGCCATAACGGTAAAGAATATTCAGTCAGACTTTAGTGGCTTCAGAAAGAAAGTGAATAAACGTTCACTAAATGCTACCGAACAGTTTAAGTGGGCAACAGAATTACTGACCCATCCATCATTTTGGAACAGCATTTATTTTGTTTGATCAGTTGCTTGGTAGTATCCCCGGGCGGGCTTTACGTGTTTTCGTCTGTTTGAGGATGGTGAGTTGTGTGTCTTCCTTGCAATTCTTTTCTATTTTCAGCCGGTTAGCAAGAATGCCAAAATTAGCCAGCATATAAATTACCGTATAAGATGCACTATGCAAGATGGAAGACAACTTGTTGGCACATTCAAGGCGTTTGATCGACATATGAATATCATACTTTGTGATTGTGACGAATTTCGACATGTTAAAAACAAGGCTTCCAAGCAAGAAAAGGACAAACAAGAAAAACGAGCGTTAGGATTAGTTCTTCTTCGCGGCGAACACGTGGTGAGTTTTCTTCAATACAACATTCGTTCGTGAACTGTTTTCCCTTTGATAACCTCATCCGTGCAGAAAGATTACGGTAACATTTCGTTTACTCTCATTCGTCGAACACGTACAACATGCAGTGCATGTACGACAGACAATTATGGATGGACATGGTGTGAATCCGCAAACATACAGGTGTGATATCAACAACTCTACGGCAGCCCGATGGGTTGATTCTACTACCAGCCGTCGCTGTATGCACAAAAGTAGTTGTCTTTCGCACACAACCTGCGTATTTTACGTGTGAGAGTAAACGAAATGGCGTCATTGGTAGCTGCATCGTGACGCTTCTGCGTTATGCATTCTGTGAGCACTAATTTCTTGTTGGACGGAAAGTGTGGTACCTACGAAGGTGCTGCGTCTAAGGTTGCCTCTGTGTGGGTCTACGTAATTCAAAACTTTCAGATCCTTTACTTCCTAAACAGACAGAAATCGGCAGTCCGTCCTCTCCAGCACATGAAACGTTGAGAGGTTGAATCGGTTGTGTGGATGTGTTCATGATACGGCACTGAGCAGTGAATTATCGTATACAGGTGGAACTGTGTTATTATGTGTTGGGGTTATGTACATATTGTTCACGTCCGCATAAACTTTGACTGAACGGATGTACAAACAAAGGAATTCCGGATAAAGAGCCTGGTTGTTTACAATCCTAACAATAGTCGCTAACCGCAGGTAAGCTCACCGTTGTAACTGGAAGGGCCGGAGTCCTAGTCAGCATAGCCCGCCGGATCAAAACAGTACACAAGCCCGACCACCTCGACAAGGTAGCAGTAT
>LUCH01001181.1:50261-71397 GCA_013368495.1 Paragonimus heterotremus | reverse complement strand
AGGAAAAAAAGGAAGAAAAAACCTGTATGAGAAGGGAGTGAAAAGAAGAGGGCAATGGACCTAACTACTAAAAATAACTACGTCTATATTCAAACATCAAGGCGCCTACACCTCGCAAACAAACAACCGAGCTGTAAATGAAAGGAAGGCTTCATCAACAAGACAGCTTCCTTACGACTTTCACTGCCCCGCGTCATTAACTGCATTCAATTCGCGGGCAGCTCGGACAAACAACGATAACATTCACGCCACTGAGCTCGGTTAACCGCCATCTCACCTAACGTTTCAGGCCATCGACTCTGTGAGTCACGATGGCTCCAGCCCGAGAGACGAACCCGATCTACAGTGCCCAACCCCTTCGTGAACGATTTCATTTGTCTACGCCAGGTCATCATTTGTCCACCTCGCACCTTACGCCAGTCGGCCGCAGCATTGGCAAACAGTGTTCGTTGTGACAAGTGATTAGTTGCCATTCTTAGTACATGACCTAACCATCTGAGTCTGTGCAAATGTAGTGACTGAACAAAAGAACTCGTTTGACAATCAGTGCCAAACACCCGATTCCTAACCTCCTCGTTGCTCACTCGCTGGTGCCACCCAATAAGAGCGACTGAACGCAACCCCCAAAATCCAGGTTACTATCTCAGGCCTTGGACATTCCCTCTTCTACTTTGTTCATTGCAGGCAGTTAACCGGAGGCCGTGAACACTGACATACGTAAGCGGTAATCTTTCCACTTATTATATTGTCGAAAAAACCGTAGTTGTATGCTGCCTCTGCCACTCTGTACCATCCGTGGCGTCGAAAATGCGTCTGGTTTTCATCGAAAGTGATGTCATGTCATGCTTGTGTATGCGCCTTTGCTCTGTCGTTCGTTAACCTGGCTTGTTTGCGACGAAGATATCAGTAGACTTGTAGTGTTTGACCATTGGTGTCTCCGTTAGCCACTACACATCCAGTGGAATGATCGGGTCCGCTTGCCAGCGCGTATTTCGGAACGCTCGGGACGCGCAGTAGGTTGGTCATTTAATCAGGATTCACATTCTTAGATGGTTAGGCCACGTACTCCGCATGTCAGCTGGACGTTCACAACACCGGGCGTTAACCCGATCACCGATCGTAGTGCTTGGGTGATGGTGAAAGTTGACGAACTGGAAACCACTTGCTCTAGGAGATACTAGCAGACTCCAAGCTTATGTGTACTACTGATTCATGACGTCCGTCTATCAGGGCAGCTATAAACAGGGCTGACGGCACGCTCATAATAAGGTTAGACGCTTAGAACTCTAAGCGAAGCATTGTGAGGAGTAGTTTGACCGACCTTCCGCATCTACTTTGTTACCGCCGCACACTTGCGCTTTAGTTCTTCGGTTAGTAGGTATAAAACTTCACCCAAACGGAAGTCCGCTATTGCATTTCGGCGTTCCTGGAGAGTTCTCGGCTGTCACTGGTCGAACATAAGTAAGTATTCAACTGCAATATGGTAACCAAAACGACCTTCATACGAACATAATTGTATCATCAGTCAATTCACGGAAGGTAGCAGGCGACGACTGAAGAGAAATTTCAACTTTACGTCGCAGGGTACTTTCCGCGAAATGACCTACCGATAATTATCAGAAATAATCGTTGCATTGACAAACTTGTCGTTTTCACTTTTTTAAAAATCCTCTTTCTGATTTTTCTATGTTCATACTGAGTCATTTGGCAAACATTGCCGCTTTTAGTGTTTGTGATGTCCGATTAGTATGTCAACAGGTTGCTCTTGCAAACACTCCATAGTCTGGAGCTGGATGTATGCCGTCTCTTAAATTCGCCTTTGCGATCCCAGCGTTATCCTTCATCTGACTTCGTTCCCAGGTAATGCTATAGATCCCCTGGTTCTATCTCAAGGCCTCTGGTGGCGACGAACAAGAATGTTGCGATCGAACTAGTTTGGAGATTGCACTAAACTGTAAAGCATAACAAGATCTACTGAATTGAATCCCAGTTAATGGTTGTCCATATGTCGTCATTCTTCGATCACAGTCTGCCGGCATATAACAGAGACGTTGTTTATTTGTCATTTTTACATATGCTCCCAAAGTCAGTTGTCCCACTGCAGTCAAAATCACCCTCCACTCTACTGTCCTCGATCTTCCGGGCTAAATTAAACACTTGGACATCATTGTACGTGCTGTCAATATGAACGCACAATCTTACTCCAATGAAGAAGCGGCCATGTGATGTTTGATATCCTGGTCCGATACACTGACAGTGATTTGGGAACCTTTGCAATTTTGCGCATCTCACGGACCGTGTTTAGCTAATTATGCGTTTCAGCACAAACGACTGCAATGCGTCAAGCGGACGCCGCCCTCTGCACTTTGAACATGGAGTTAAGTTGATCTCGTCGTCGTTAGCTCTTGGTGGCGCCATTCCATTGAAGGTTGCCGTTCATTTTGAGTAACTACCTCGATTCAAATCATCCTACGCTTTGACTTGAGATCTTCTGCTAGTAAGTACGAAATACTCATTTGGAACTCAAACGACGAGTGTATACGAAGCGTCTATCAAACGTCAATCACGACCAAACTACCTGGGTCACAACGGTGGAATGAACCTAGTGATCACTGTGCAAAAATCTCAATGCGAACCTCTCGTGAAGAAGTGTACTGTAAGGGAACACTGTAGACACGACAAAGGTGAATTTCAGCTGACACTGGGACTTTCGAATAAACATCAACTAATCCTCTCTTAACTCAAATACGACAAAGACCGCCGTGAACAGAAACGCAAACTTACGAATAATGTGCATAAGGACCGTGAAGCTTACTTGTCCAAGCGGATCAAGGGAATAAATATCCGGGTGCCGTTTCCCGTTGTGACGGGCTGATTCGTTTCGGTTGCCGCCAATCATATGTTCGGGGTATGAAGATACTTACCCTAGAACCTGCTTCAGTGGAGGTGCTCCCGGCTTCTGGCTGGAGTTCGAGGGACAGTGAACACTTTTGGCTGAGGGCGATCTGATATGACAAATGGAGAACAATGGCGCTCGTATTGCAAGTCTCTGTGTGCGTCGTTGTAACTTTTTTTAAAATCCCTCTACATTTATTCTTTCTCCTTCACTTTACGCACTACTTTTTTCTCCTCATTGTGGCACGTGTGGATCTGAAACGTCATTCTGCCCAATGTGTGCCCCTTTCATATATATATATATATATATATATATATATATATATATATTAGTTCAGCTGTCCTCAGTGAGCCCATTTATTTGTGGTCGACAGATATATAGATGTGTTTACAGTGTTTTCGACGGGCCTGTTTCAAAAACTGAAGTGGATTTTAAGCCGAAAGTACTGGAAATTAATAAAGCCCCCTGATCCTCAGCTGTTTTCAAATATCCAAACTAACACTTCCGTCTCATATAGGCGACTGAGCAGGTGCCTCATGACTGGTGCTTATCAACAGTCATTCCCATGTACAGAAAATTTGTCGGGACATTATGTGACGACTACAAAGGTGTTAATTTTGCCTTCATCGCATCCAAACCGCTCACGAGTCTCATAATGCAGCGGCTTCTGAAACACACGTAGAACCAGACAGAAAAGTGATTGATGGGTTTATGACCTGTTTGCGGGTGTATCGATCGTAATTTTACCTTGGGACAGATACTGAAGCATCGGCATTCCTTTTCTGTCAATGGTCGTAGTATTTCTGAACCCGAGAGTTACTTCTGACTCGGTTGCTCGACGCACTCTCTAGGGCTGTCTTCGTCTGACATGAGTTCTAATTAAAACTGTCAATTTGTTGAAGTTGTCTTATGGCCGCTGTGAATATCGAATGCACATTTATGGGCACCTATTTCGAGCGTTCTCTGCACCGGTTGGCATTCGACAGAGGTGTCAGATCTCCTTATCTCTTTTCGATTTTGTAATAGACAATGTTCTTGAAGGAGCACTCGGAGGTTCCGGGGAACTTGAGGTGCAGCTTCTACCAGGCAGTAAGCAAACTGACATTGAGTATGTGGACGACATTGCTTTACTTAGTTTTTTTTTTATGCAGAGCATGCAGACCATACTGAACTGACTAAGTGATACAGTTGGCCTGTATAATGTACACTTTGTACCTTCAAAGTGTAAACGGTTGGGTTCGTACCGATATCACCTAGTACGTTCGTGAATCTTCGCTTGTAGCCTCATAAAGACGTCAAGTTGTCGGTTAAGTGTGGGGTTTACTACACGTGTGCGGTCAGTTTCGCTATGTGGATCAGAGAAGTGGTCCATTCGTGCGGAAGGTTCACAGTGACTCTCGGTGGTTGGTCATCGCTGTCTGTCAGTTAGCTTGCATCAAGTGGGCTGATTTTGTAAGCAAGGCGACAAATCGTCGGTGCGCGTTTGGGAGATATGTATGTTCGCCGGCGACAATCGAGATAGTGAAAATACACAGTACTCTATGTCGACAGGACGTCTGCCGCACTATGCACTGTTCACTGTGGCTGCTGAGGCCGGAAGAGTTCGGTAGGCGATCAGACGGTGACATGGTCCCGGGCTATGAAAGCCTTGACCATCCTGCCAAACAAGGTTGGTAGGTATCGTTTACCTGACTGCTGAGTTTTTTTCTTTAGTTTGCATTTGTTCTTGTTACTTAACTGCTATGTGAACCACCGTCAGGACAAACGAGAGCCATGGTATCTGACAGTATGACTCAAAGCTAAAATGGCTGATGATAACTGATATTTACTGTTAGACAATGTTATCGGCCAGTTTGCGTACTTAGGATGCTGCCGAGGTCTAAGAATTAGAATGAAGAGTCATCTCCTTATGACTGAGGCGGCATTCGTTAAGCTAGGAGGTCTGTGGCACCGGAACGTGCATAATGCAACTGCGAGGGCTGTTTTACTTTACATTTGGGAGGTTTGGCAGCTCTGAATAGAAAACGTAAACCATCTTTGGGTGTTTGATCATCACCCCCAGAGGGTGGCACCAACAGATAAGCAACAAATGGGTTAGGACGGTGGTATTTACTAGTGATTAAGCGGGTTTCTTTGCTCAATCTGCACATGGTTAGGCCTCTTACTAAAAATTCCAGCTAGTCGTCTACCCTGTCGAACATTTTTCGCCAAAGTCATAGCCGACTGGTGTAAGGTATACTTTTCACAGATGATGACCTGGCGTGAAGAAATAAAGTTCACCAAAGGGTTGTCAGATTCCTTAGGTTTGTTTTTTGGGACTGGGGTCCTCGCGACGCAGATGAGATCGCAGCCATTCGTGTCAAGTACAGTGAATGTTGTCGTTTTTTGCCGATTTATCTGTGACGTAAATGCACTTAGTAATGTGGGACGATGAAAAACCGCAATGAAGCTGTCTCGCTGATGATGCCTCATTCTCATTTATCGCTCGGTTGTTTATTTACAAGGTGTGGACACGATGTTACATGTTTGAGTATGGATGTAGTTATGCTTGTTATATATAAGGCGTGTAGTTAAGGCATAACTTAGAGCCACCGATGTATCGCTGTTTATTATTAGTATTTGCTGTGACTATCAACTGGTAGGTAAATCTACATGGTAATCAAGCAGCGACATGGTCGCGAAACATGGAGGCCCTGATTGTTTCTTCGAGCATAGAAATGAAGTGTCGCTGCTCTTTTGGGGTACTCTTAATCACACATCGCTAATTGGAAACACTGTTCGAGATATCAGCGTACTTCAATTAATGGCGTGCCTACGTTCATATTTCAGTCTCTTCCACTTACCATTGTTTTATCAGTTTTGTGCCTTCTAGTGAATTGTGTTTTAGGTTATTCCACGGCATGTGGTAGACGGCGACCAGAGTCGCCGTGCCTTCTGGTCGGACATGTAGCCATTGTGAGAGATTGGTTGAACAAATGAGAGCTGTTTTACAACATCAATCTTCACTAATTTTTCGTTTGAAGTGTGCACTGGGTGTCTTTTGAAATGGTGACAGTTTGTCATACCTGTCGTTGCATACTTATAACTTTGGTGCACTGTCTCGTGGTGGGTGAGTCTTCGACTCTACTGAGTTGGGGTGATTAAGTGAAACAAAGCACTATTCAACAGGGTACAATGGTTATTAGATGGTACACTCCTGTGGGCGAAACGCCGTGATTAAAATGATCACTCACAGTTAAGAATGGACGTCGGTCTTCATCAGAATTACGTCAGCGGTTCACTCCTATGCGTTGATACCACACAGTCGTGAGAAAAAACGCTATTTTTGAGATGAAAGAAACAGATTAAGGCTTATCTCATAACACTATTGCCAAAGCTTTAACAACCAGCATTTTCGTCACGATCATTATCTTCAACACACGATTGGCAGTATTTCCTAGCTGCCACACGACCATGAAGAAGACAACGAAAGTGATCTCTACATTATTAAAGTACAAGAAAAGGGAAAAATACCGCATAATATGTAATGTCTGCTCGGTTCAACTCAAACGTTCATAATCACGGTGCACCCATCTTGCAATCAAACAACCGACTCGCAGACGTGGTTAATGCGGTTCCCACGAAACAACTTCTGTGTGGTTTTAATTTCCCCGACAACTTGGTCAATTAAGGCAATATTCGCGCCACTGAGTCCGGTTAGCCTTCTTTTCTAACATCTCTTCGTGAGTTGGAAGGGTCTCAGAATGGGGGCCGGGATAACTCAGACACCGTTAATACCTATCTACCTTTCTGTTTATCAAGTCGACGTTTGTTTACCTCAAATTCCCCCTGAGAGGCGGTTAAGTGGGATTCTCAGTACGTGATCCACTCATCTTAAACTCGCTTGAGCTGCGTTATCAAATATCCGCTCGTTACTTCGCCGCTACTCACTCATTGATGCCGCCGGATACCTGCCGCTGACCACGATTATCAATGATCCTCTACTCTCAGCGATCATGGCTCGCAACCCTGGGGTAGCATCGTTCTCAAGGTTGCCATCTGTTCAAGTGGGTTGTTGACAAATTCCGCTCCGCCGTATCGCTACTGAAACCGCGATGGGCGACGGTGAAACGTTACCGGGCTCTAGGCGTTTAGATCAGGGATGGCTGCTTGTGGTCTGTTTTTGGTAAGACACATCTGGTTGCCCTGGGTTAACACGGAATGTTTTGAAAACTAGCAATCGCGCATGCTAGCTATTCAAGTGGCCAATCGATGGAATTAGCGGCAATACGTTTCGATCGTTGGTGCGACTGAGTTTGTTTCGACACGTCTACCTGTCAACAGAGATTTTGCAGGCATTTTCAAAGTGAGGATAAATCACCATTGCGCAGTGTCGAATCTTCATTTAGGATGTCTACAGCGTGTAATGATTGTCTAAAAACAAGCAGGGCGACGTGGACAAGCAAAAAGATGAGTTTGATTGTTGACTGAAGTTGGTACAAACGTAAACTGTAAACTTCTCTTTACCTCGTTTAAACCGCTGAAGAATGCCTATTAAAAAACGTTTAGGCGGCGACGATTTCCTTAAAAAAATTCCGGGAGTTTCTTCACGTTTACTCAAACATGTAAAGTTAGATACGGTTGTCATTCCGTTTGTTCATATGACTGGTGAACGATTGGGACAACCATTTTAAACTTTATAATTCGTTTAAAAGCCTAGGTGATTTATCGTCGAGCTGTTTACTTCGAAAAGTCTAAAATACTGCATGCTGCAACCACGTTTAGTAAATACTCTTGACTGCGGGATTTATCATCATTTTATGTTTGTTAGATATTGTACCATTATGGGGACTTCTATTACATCTCTTTGTCATGCAGGTTAGTATGAATGTTGACGGCCCTCCTCCTCCAGAGGATACTGCGCGTGTCCCACTTCCTGGCGCTGGTGCCTGGGCGAGTGGAGGAGCCAAACCTGTGGTGGGTGTCGCTGTGGGTCGCGGGATACCTCTAGCTACCCCTGCAGCAGCAATTCCCCCACCAGCCCCACCAGCTGGATTAGGCGCTCCCGTTTGGGGCGTTGGAGCCCCTGCTCCAGGACTGATGCAACCTCGAATCGCTCCGGGCATGCCACCCCCACCACCTCCTCCAGCCGGCGGCCAACCTGGGGTACCATCTACTTATGGTAGGGGAATGCCTCCGGCGGTTGGTCGTGGATTTCCGCCACCACCTCCCCCGCCTGGTTACCGATAACTGATATATGCATTTGCTAAGAACTGTTGATTACGGCTGTCCAGTTTCTGAAATACATCTTCCCATTTGCACTGATGTATCATGTTTTGTATTCATTCACTCAAACCGGTTTTACCGCCATTTGCTTTTGGCCTGTAAAATATATGAAATGTTGCGTTTCTACTGTATGCGGCGTAAAATAAAACATTGTCTGAACTACCGAAAGCGTTTTCAAGTGTCTTGATGCATCAACATATTCGTTATTGTATAAGTTCCTGTAACTTCTTCGATCGATTTGCAGTTCTATTTTTTAATTGGAATACTGTGAAGTGCTGAGTTAAAGCTCCCATCTGTTTGTCGTCCACTGGCATATTGTGTGGGGAACGTCAGGCTCACTCTACCTTTTGATTACTTCACTTTTGCACTAAGCGAGATCGCTTTGTTAGATTGTCAACCCGGTCATATAAATGTTTTCAGGCGTCATATTTAGGGTGTATGTATGTCGTTTGTTCTAAAGCCTTTAAAGTCAGGCTAACTCCGACCCAAAAAACTCGATTCCGAAGTCAAACTTCTGATATCTCAAAGTATGCTAAGGTGTGGATCGTTGTTTATTTTAATTTTGTGTTGCCCGCCCACAGTCCCAGGATGTACAAAGGTTTCTCATGCGAGGCCTCTAGTGACTGAATCCATTGCTTATCCGAAGTCTTCTATACCGGTGTTTTGGTTGGTTCTGTTTGTCCGAATTTCGGGATCTATTTGATGATACGGTTCGCGCTCATCGTTCGAGGCTGTTTGTACCAATTATACACGTTCGCCTTTTAGCAGGTAGGTTTGTCTTGCCTACCTTCTTTGGACACATCCACAAAAACCTCTGACTGGTTGGTTGTTGCACATTGTTTTGCCTTATTTGACTTAACTGTCTGACCGCTTGCCAACCATGAACAGTAAAGGAATCTCATAAATGTACTTGTTACTGATCAGACGGAGTTTTCGATCTGACGGCCCATCAGCCATTAAGTGAACGAAGTGATGACTCCTAGTTGGACACTTCGGCCCCCCAGTTTGAATGCGCAGACGTACACGCACGTGCTCTGTGGGCACATTGGTTCGATTGTTATCAGTGCACGGCGCGATACGGCAGCAATAATTGCCCTGTCCGCTCATAATTATCTTCGACCGGCTGGTGGTTACTATGTGGTCAAGCGTTCTATCTGATGGCTGGTTGGGTCACCGAAATTGTTGCGATAAGACAACTGAGGATGAAGCGATGAGCCTCGCATCACACACGTATTGATATAATACTGATGACAATCCGTGCATCACTTAGTTAGTTAGTTTGTTCTATCTGTCCACATGGCTGGCATGCCTCTTGCTGTGAAGAGGCAATTTTCCATTTGCGGAGAAAGTCGGACTTTCGATGTTTCTCGACAATATGGGGGCCAGATATTTTGTTTGATTTTTATGTTTGACGGTTACTTCTGATCGGTTCTTTTTGGAAACCCACCTTCATGGTCATCAAAACAAACACGGCTGTTGTACACCAGTGTTTTGTCTTCCGGTTGGGTAGTAAATAAAGCTCGTTTGAAGGCTGTCTTCCTTCCTTTTTGACGGGAGGGGCTCTGGGTTGCGAGAGTTGTGTGCCGTTACTTGCGTTCCTGATTTTGCGGCTTATTATGGTATCGTGCGTTTATTTCATGGTCGTGATACTGCTACTGGTCCTCTGTGTTTGTTCCCGCTTTTTTTCTCTCAGAGGTCTTAAGACCTTTACCACTCAAGCTGTTTCTACAGAATGCTCAAGGATTGAGCTACTATTATCAGAACTAAGGGTTCATACGTTACTCCACACTCCTTCAAACCGATTGCGTGGTGGACGTGGAGCGAAATAGAATGTTGCTTTTAAATAAATTTCTTAGGCTACTGTTTATGGAGGGTCTACTGCACAGGCAAAACAGTGACTCAAAGTTGCAAGTGAAGAGATCTACTGTGCTACACGGTTGATTGCGCAGACAGGCCTAACAATTTGCCATTTTTAGAAGTGTTATGAGCAATCAGAAACAAAATCGATGATGCCTGAAACAAGAATAAGTGAACGTACTTTGAATAACAGTGTATCTCAGTCGGTCGTTCATGAATCCCTTTCGAATGCTGTGCGTTTTTTGCGTACATCTGAACCACTTGATGTCGTAAACGCTCCCGGTCAATGTAGTAATTCCTCTCTTTTTAGCAAAGTCCCGCTGACTCCTGGTTACAAGCCGCAGATCTACGCAACAGCTTCTCGCTGTGGCAGTTAAGCGTCAGTGTGAACCACTGATTTATTGCTGTCTATGATGATGATGATGTGGCTCAGCTGCCACGGTTTTAATACATGTGCAAGCGGTCATTACGACCTTGACGTGAATATTTTTTGGTTACGGCATGTGACTGAGGAATGTGCGAGAAATCTGCTCAGTTCGCGAACTATATGCCAAAAATGTCAAAATGTTTTGGACTCAGAGCAATCCCAAGAAGAGTTTTTCGGCTGACCTACGTTTACCATACGTCACCCGCAGGACGATGATGCATGAGACGCTAAGGGTATCGAGACAGTCTCATGCCGACAATCCTCCAATCCGTTCTCAACAGTCAGTGATGCATTTTAACCCGTTCGCCTGTGATATCAATAAAACCAAGCGTTTCTATGCCACAATCACGTGCTCGACCCCATGGTGTGACTAGTTGTGAATGCTATCTAAGGAAATAATAAGAAGCAACTGCAAGTCTAAGAGTTGGTCGAATATTTTCTCGTTTCGTACGCCGTAATAATCTTTCATAATACACGCAGTGCTTACAATTGCGTTCGTGACATCTATCTCGGACCACTCTGCGAAGTGTTTGCATAAACCAATAAATCATGGTAATGTTGGATCGTTCATTCTTTTTCCGTCCTCGAGAGGAAAAAAACGATTGACTTATTCTTAGCGGAACTGTTCAGGGCGGTCAAAAGATGACCTTGGCTAGTTTTTTTACCCGTCTGACGTTTTGTTCCGCTATGCTCATTAGTGATCCTAACTAGTTTTTTGGTAACTTCTGTTTGATATCTCGGAAGTGTTTTTTGGTCACTACATCCGCTGTAAATACTTTGTACTTTTTCGCCTTGCCGCACACGTTTTGGGGCGGAACGAAGCCGTTTTTTTGCACGCGTCTTTTGGCCTTTCTTGAGAGAAAATCATGTGACAGTTGCGGTATTTTTTGGGACCGAGATTTCCGTGCTAGTTATTACAGGACTAGTTCGATTTCTGTCAAGCGTTCCACTATACCGAGAACTAACCAGCGTATAGTTTGGAGGGTTTATAACAGATAACAAAGTTGCTTCCCAATGAGAAATTGTAATCTCAGTGTCTCCATAGTCACCATGAAGTGTTAGAATTATTTTTTGTTCACTTGTGCATACTACTTAGAATGAGTATTGAAAGTGTTTCCTGTAGTTTTATTTACATAAGCATATCCAGTTCAGGAGGAATACTGGAACTTCCAATAGGTCTGTCTGAATTTTTTAGGAACTGAATTTAGATGTTTTGCGTGAGTCCCGTGGTTATTGAGCTGGTCGAATATGCGGCTAACCAAGTGTACTTTCAGAAGTTCCAGTCTACTGTTGTCTAGCTACCTTAGTGTTCATCTGCGGCTGGTCCGCCGTCCAAGGAAAATAGCATCCACGTAACCTCGAAGATTACGTATGGGGGTGCACCATCTAGTGAAGATGCAGAAGCATTCGCCAAGTGACGGGCTGTTGTGCAATTTTTAAGCAGTGCTCTTGGAACATCTTGACAAATGATAGGCCCCAAACGATCATGATTATCAATCACAGTTGTGCTATTATTTCTTTTGTAAAAAAATATCGACAGGGCGTACCTACAATCGCAACTTCAATCGTTGCCCGTCGGCCGTGTAGCGCGTGACATTCAGGTACTGTTCTATGATTTATAGTAGCTCAAAAACGAGAGTGATGCGTTTATGTGAGGGGTATCACCGTTAATGAGTAGCGTTTTGTCGACCTTTATATGAGGATCACCCAATGACAAATTCCAAATCGCTGGTCCGGGCTGCAGCTGTGAGGTTCTTGGGGTTGTGATATGGTTAGAAGTTTCGGTACTCCGGAATTCTAGTAAAATGTGATATTCTTTTGCTGACTGGTGAACGGTCTTACCACTTTCTTGCGTGTGTTGCTTGTGTTTTTTTTCATCAGCGGCTTCGTTGTCCGCTTTCATGTTTGGTTTGCCACACTATCCGTCTCAGAATTTAAGGCGGAGGTTCCTTCTGTATGCTTTCCGCTGAACAGCTTAACATCACAGAGGCATTCTGACCAATTTCAAGAGGGAAACAAATAAGCCTTCTGAACTGTTGCGCATTCTCCAACTTCACGTCTATGTTGCGTTGCTGGCATCGCTCTGTCCATCTCGACCCTTCGTTGCCTATCGATTAATCAGATGTCCTTCGTTGTATGATCAATCTGGACGTCCATTTTGCATGAAGCAGTAGTGTTCATAACATTTAAGCCATTTACTTCGGCCAGGATGGACGCAATCATGAGCTCGCATTGCAGCCATAGAGTGGTTCGAGGTGGCAACATCTAAATTAGGTTAGCATAGTTGTCATCGGCGTATTACGCGATGTCTGTCTGTGATGTACACGCATGCATGTCTGCGCTGCGTGTGAGCCTCCGACCCGGGGGCTCCGACACGTTCATCTTTAGGTCGTCACCCTGTCCACGTTTTGAGTCATACCACGAGATCAACTAGCCAACATCGGAACGTCTATCTGATCAGCTGTGATAAACAATTGTTCGACCTCCTCATTGTTTACGTTTGGTGAGTGACCAAACGGCCAAGTCAACTAGCACGGACATCATGATAAATCCGTCGGAAGTCATGCGGACATTTATAGGGGTGGGAAGAAAGGCTCCGTTTGACGTTGAATCCCTTGCTGAATGAATCGTGCGCATAAATTCATGTCTCCATTATTGAAGACATGCACATGTCCTCTTAACGATAACTATAGTGTAAACATCCACCAATAATGTGGTTATTAAACCTTATATTATCATGTAAGGCATACAACCACAAGGACTGTATATGCACTGTGGGTTGGCTGTAACTGCATTGGAACTGATCTACTACACGAAAGAAGCTGCCCTTTTTCCGATAATGCCTCTGTAAGGTAATATAGATGGCTAACTTGAAAGACCGGCTCGTCTGGATTGAGCTGCACCATAACCTCAGTTCACACATGCTTTGGAATGGACGAGTTAGTTTTCACTCCAGGTACTATTGTCAGCCGGTCAGAATCTGTTCTGTGTAACAGTTTCGGAACTTCACCCTTTCTGAAAACCCCTTTTTGACGACGGGAACTTACGAACAGCTATAATTCGCCCATCCCTAAAGTACTTGGAGGACTGAGTGGGATAGTCAAAAGCACGCAAGCACAAAACCAATTTTTCATTTTCAAGTAATAGTTGGGGTTGTTGAAACCTCGTCCAAAATGAGGTCGCATTTGAGGGACTTCAGACCTGCGCGCTGTGATGAGATGATGCCTCCTTCACTCCCCCGAAAACAGTTGAACATAAATTACAGAAATACACTTCTACCTGCTACACTAAAGTGCTGTGTGATGGACATTTACACGCAGTTAGCTAGAGCAGTAGACACGTGCTCAGCAGTATACAGGTAGTTCATCGTGTTGATTCAGTCGACTTTTTCTCTACACGGTTTGGGGCTAGATACCGTTAACGCGTTTTGGTCTTCATCACAGTTCACACTTCGCCTAGGTCAGACCCATCTTACCTGCAAAGGGTAGGTTTGGGTTTAATATTCAAGATGTATGGATTCCATGGCAGTTATCAAAGTGACTCGGACCACGTGGTGCGACCTTTTTTGACTACCAATCAGTTCGGTTCATTGCCTGCAGGCAGTTCCACCAGACGGATATCTGTAGGTCGACCAACAGATTTTCTCAGTTTGATTCATCCATTCAGATTTGTAGTCAACCTTTTATAGTACGCGGTGTCAGTGGCGTCGGTTTTTATCTCAGCTCTTTCATACCAGTGTGCTGTGGTTGTTTGCGATCACACTTTTTTTTTCTGCCTGCAGAACCACTTCGGGCAAAATCGACTATCGACCCTGCCCTATCGACTAGTGATATTTATGCCACTATCCCCTAATTCGACTATTCCTGGCCTTTCTTGATGACCCCTTTGCGTGTTTTCCTATCAAATCTCTTTCTGTATCAGCCAACTGTGGCTTGATTTTATTTGCTGAAATAGGACAGGGTACATTCTAATCTAAGACCACTTCACTGAAGTTCGCCCTTCCGGTCTGCCTGAGATGTACTGTCTCAGACTGAAGGGTAACTCCTAATGGTTAACAGTGGAACATATGAATTAAAACCAAATTCCACGTGCGATTCACGCAGTATGCGATTTAGGTTGGTGCTCCTAAACTATGCAGCACTTCGGTCTGTCTTACGCATGTCCTGATCTCTGTCCGTTTGAGCTAGTATAACCACTTCATTTAGGCAAAACCTGATCGATTTGCCAGACCGGTGATTCACTCGGAATATGCGGTTAACTTGAATGGACCAAAAGCCATGCGTTTTAGCAACTGGTTTTATTTATTTAAAGGGGTATCCGTATAAACATCTGGGAATTCTGTTAGCCGTTGGTCAAAATGATGATTAGAACCATGATGGATTACAACCATTTTCCATCAGTTTGTTCGAAATGTGGTTTTGCCTTCAAGTTTTGACTTGTGCATACTCATTATAGACACCACGGAAGTTGGCACTGTTATCACTACTGAGTTTTCCTGAATGCCCATGACAAGCAACATATCCTGATAACGAACAGAAAAAGGAATTAGTATCCAAGGTGTGCACAAACCCGATTTGAATGACTGGCGGTGGTTCCACCGCCACAAACGAAATGAGTGCCAGAACAGTGCATTTCGTCTGTGGTGGACAGGCCAGAATTTTCTGTACGTCCTTGGGATGGGAGAGGATCCATCGTTTGCTAACAAAGCCGAGGAAGACATCGTTTGCAAGCATAACACCGTTTAATCGCCATTACATAAAATCCACACCGTAAGTAACTTTCGAGTCAAAGTGCAGTGATGTGATTGTTCTGAGAATGCACAGCTATGAGGAGGTGTTTTGACAGCAAGATGATGGGATATTGAGATTGATTGAACAGAAAGGCGAACTGAAAGTGGCCTCCGACTCTGGGAAACCCCCTGATTAAAACAGATCTTGGCTTGAATAAGAGGTCTGATTTGTCGCAGCGTCGATGAGTTTGTGCACCATTCACTATTGAATTACTTCCACCGTGATTTAATTAACCTGGACTAATTTGGCTATTCCTGTCCTAGTAACTTGTGGTGCGTCGACAATAATCGAATTCCTTTGGTGGCTTTGGCCGATTGAAGAAGCGTTGTTGAAGATAGATGCAAAAACACCCCAGTTAAAAGAACGCTCCTTGTAATTGGAACCAACATCGATAGTGACCGAATTAGATTAGTAGATTCACGCCATTAATCGTTATACCTGCTGTATGGTGTAAGCCGTCATCTTCGGTGTAACTAGGTGTCATTATCCACTTGGTTTCCTATGTGCTCAAAAAGGTCTACCCAGGAAATCAGAGTTAGTCTACGCTTGTTTTTTTAGAGCCGTGATTCAAAACCCACAGAATTCATTCGCACGAGCACGTAGCACCATTCTGCAGGTGGAATTAACTCATGAATGATAGCAAGTCTGCTAATCACGAACAGCGGAAGATGTGTGGTACTTTTCCGAATGCTTTGTAGGACAATACGTGAATCTATGTGATAGATAATTTGGCCTATCAATCTTCAGTTCTGTTCATACAAAGTGAAATATCTTCAGAAATAGCTTGGCAGCTACTAGATCCATTCGAAAAATTGTTGTTGATTCCATGAATCTGACTGTTGACTTCCTATACAAGAAGCACACATGAGTGAAATTTGAAGGATGTATTCCTCCGCAAATCGCGGTTCCGTAGCCATTATCACAAACATTCCAAAAAACGTAGTTGTTTAGACGGTATAGAATTAAGCATTGTTTAAGTGGCTTGTAAATGCTACCTGGCGTAGATTCGCGAGGCTAGCACCCCACTTCTGTTAATGGTTTTGATTCGCACAGTTGTTAAGGTGATAGTTTTGGAACGCGATTACAAGAGGGTTCTAAACAGGCGCGACGAACGACGGTTAAGTTCGTCGAGTCTGGAAGGAAACTGATGTATCCGTATGCGTAGATTATCTGACAGTGGCATTTTATACCAAACCTTCGATGCGGTACACAGCGTTCCAAAGCCACATTAATGTTACTGTTGAATGCAACAAAAGAGGTAACATTTTCAGCGTCGTTATTTGTCCACCTAGTGAGATGAGATCCTTCTGAAATTCGAGTCGCTTTTGTCTTGCCGCGGAAGCTAAAAGGACAATCGTCAACTCAGGACACCGTGTAGTCAATTACTTAACGTTTGAATAATGGTTTATTTTATCCGGTCGTTCGTTGAAAGTTGAGGTATCTCTCAGATAAATACACACATTCGATGCTCTTCCGGCGGTCTTCTGAGGTTGTCAATCCTTCAATCAACGCATCGCTGTCTTCCTATGAGACGCGAACAGGATGGAACCTGGCTTTGATGTTCGAAACTAAAGCAAACCAATAACATCGAGAGCGTCAGAATGTTCCGAGCATGTCGTTGACCAGATCCGGATCCGCAAGTAGTTTGTTGTTCAAAGAAACTGTTAGTTTGGTTGGCACATCATCATTGTCATGGTAGCCATGAGCTTGACCAAAAGATAATGGCTCGGTTCGTCGCTCAACTCAACAGTGACGTGGAACATCTTAAACGAAAGCGCTACTACGAAGGTTCAAAATTAATAGAAGACTAAGCGGAAGAACCAGAAATGGTGTGGATTGTTAGGACGCGCATCTCCTAACGAGACAGCCAGGACGCATCATGTCACGTCGATCGGCCGGTGCAGCTCGGATGGTATGGTCGTGAGTGATGGTATGGCTTTACTCAGCCAATCAGATTGCAGGTGTGCGGTCGAACGCCTGTGCGTTATCTGGACTGTTTTTCCTTGCATTGCTTTTTGACGCCCCCTGTAATGTGATTTGCGCTGACACCCTGACTGCCATATGTGACTGTTTGGTTTGATTTACTCTGTGTCTATCGCCCATCTATGGTAATCCTTTTGTCCTATTAATCTAGAGCTTCTGTAGCCTAAGTTTTGTCTCGTCTCGCTCGTCCAATAAACAGTGCAGCCGCATCTCTTCTGATTTCTCGGTTTCGAGTCAGGCGACTGAGCGCCTAACCAAGGTGACAGTTCAATATGAATGCAGGTACGCTAGTAACTACGAGACGTTTCCATCTTGGATAGCGTCTCTAACCAGCGATTCGAGTGATAACGAGGACCCCATCCAGGCAGGCGACGCCTACCCACTTTGCTCAATGGCGCATTTAAGGTCTTCATATTTCGTGACCATGTTGTTGCTTGACCATCATGTGGTTTCACCCAACTGTTGTTGGTCTCATTATATACTGCCCGATACGGTAAGCGATTAGGTGAAATACGGAGTACGTGACCCAACCATCGCAAACTGTGCAACGTAATTAGCTGACCAACTGATTGCACATTCCGAGCGTTCCGGAATACGTGTCGGCGAACGGCCACATTACTCACGCGATCAGTCCACTTAATATAGGCCAATTGTCGGAGACAACGATGGTCAGACACAACAAGCCTGTTGACATCTTCCTTGCGAACAGGCCAAGTTTTCAAACCATAGAACAAAACAGGACATACATAAGCATCATACACTCTTCCCCTCAGCGACAACTGAACGTCTTTCCGACGCCAGAGATGATACCGTTTGGAAACAGCAACTCTTGCCCTTGTTATCCTCGATGCTACCTCATCAACACTATTACAAGCTGACGAGATAGTGCTATTCGAGTATTGGAAACTGTCCACAGTCTCGATCGGATTACCTGCAACGAAGAAAGCGAGAGTGGAAATGTCCCATTGTTAAAGCAGCACTTTGCACTTTTAAGGTTCGAAGAGCATTCCATACAAACCAGCTAGGTCACGCACCCTGTTCTGCAGGGTCTGCATGTCTTCGGCATAGAGGCTAAGTAAGACAATGTCGTCCGCATACTCCAGATCAGTCAATCTAGCACCAGGAAGAAACTCAATATCACACCCACTGAATTCCTGAAGCGCACCCTCCAGAATGTCGTTCATGACAAAATTGAACTGGAAGAGGGAAATCGGACATCCTTGATGAACGCCACTGGAAGTGATGAACACCCGAGACAGTTGTCCGTAAACCCTCGCCCTGCTTGCAGAGTGAGCATACAGTGATCTCAACAAACTCACGTATTTCCCTGGTACTCCCTTGTGAAGAAGGCAGTTGCAGAGAACCACCGAGTCAAAAGCAATCTTTAGATCTAAAAAGACCACTACTGTTGGCTGTCTGTGAGAATGCCGATGTTCCAAGATCCGTCTCAAGGTAAAAATATGATCAATGCACCCTCGACCGAATTGGACTCCTGCCTGTTCCTCGCGTATCTGGCTTTCTCTGGGTTTAGTGAGACGATGTAAAATGAGGCCAGTGAGTAATTTGGACGCAATTGACACCAAACTGATGCCTCTGTAGTTGTCACATAGATTTCGGGCCCTCTTTTTGAAAATGTGAATTACTGTTGATAAGCACCAATCACAAGACACTTTTTCAGTCTCCCAAATCGTCTGGAGGAGTTTTGCCAGTTCTGATATCAACCTCTCCCCACCATACTTGAAGACAGAAGGAGGAAGGAGATCTGGACCAGGAGCCTTATTGCGCTTCAATAACTTAAGCTCCAGGACCACTTCTGCTTCCGACGGAGGACCGTCTGGGATGCAATAACTGACCATTCGGGTCCCGTCCTCCACACGATCTGGTTGAGGCCAGCTGAACTGTTCTTCAAAATGTTCAGCTCACCTGTCAAATCAGCGCGATTGATTGGTGACAATTGAACCATCGTTTCCACATATGGTCTCATTGACACCGACTCGACGACCAGTACAACCACGGATCAGGTGTAAAAGCCTTTTGTTATTTCCAAGTAAGAATGCTCTTTCCGTCTCTTTCGACTGTTCGACGAAGTAGTGCTCACGGTCTTTGCGCATGCTTCCAGTCAGCTTGCGTTTAAGCTCATGACGGTCGTTGTCATATTTAGAACCAGGTGGAATCGAGCGAATTTTGTTCATGAGGTTTATCGACGTGAAGAAAATCTAGTTCTGTCGCAACTGAACAGCTCCTCCTGAACACATCTCTTCACAACATGCTTTCCTAGCTGCTGCGATTTGTTCCCAGTGTTTGCTTGGATCCTTCGTTTGACTCTAACTGGGCAACTTGTTAACCAACGCCTCCTGGTAAGTGTTCTTCACACTCCTCAGGCTCAGGTGCCATTTAAGCACACCAGCGGGTGTCCTCTGGGCAAATGACACAACAAAACGGGCACGTACGACAATTTGGTCCGAGTCCAGGTTGTTGCTCCAAAAGGCACGACAGTCTTTAACAAAGTGGTGCCACCTGTAACTGACTGCTAAATGATCTAGTTGTGTCCACGGCTGAGAAGCACAAGGAGAGCTCCATATAACACAGTGCTTTTTACTGTGTTGGAATGCTCTGTTCCAAATACAGAGACCATGGGATTCGCACAGCTGCAGCAGTCTTTCGCCACTGTCAGTGCATTGATCATACCTCTAAGCAGCTTCTCACCCAGAGAAAAACGACCTAGTTGAGCATTCAA
This sequence comes from Paragonimus heterotremus, assembly GCA_013368495.1. Classification (NCBI taxonomy): domain Eukaryota; kingdom Metazoa; phylum Platyhelminthes; class Trematoda; order Plagiorchiida; family Troglotrematidae; genus Paragonimus; species Paragonimus heterotremus. The sequence goes on along the minus strand of LUCH01001181.1, from coordinate 51,442 downwards.
ATCTCCCGCTAGTATGATGTTGTCTGAGTGTTTAGTTTGCCTCAGAAGTTCAACGCGGGCGTCATGGAACACACCTCTGATAGCATCCGAACAGTCTTCCATTTGAGCGTGCGGCGGTATGATGAATACACAACGCCCTTCTGATTTGCGTCGACAGACGTTTACCGATGTATTGAATCTGACAGTGCGCGAGCGTCTGTTCTCTGGGATCAAATCGAGCAAACACTGCTTTGGTCTGAAACTCAGTGCGATTCCTATTCCAGCTTGACCAAGGACTCAGCTCCGGGGTCAACAGAAATCCACGTTGGCGTAGTCGAAACCTGTTCTTAATTTAGCAGGCTTTGCTGCATTCAACACGGGATGATGGAGCTAGTATTGCGTGCCAGGAGAAAGGGCGTTTATGTCAGGCGCCCTTTCGGCCTGACCCCTCTGGTTATAGTCTCTACCCGCTTAACAGTACATCACGCGTTACTGGTGAATTCACCGGCCCCTTCTTCAAGGCATCGAGACGTCAAATTGCAACCGGCTTATTAGTAGGTAGAGACGATATATCTTTTCATGACAAGGCTATTTCGTACTGTCCGTCGACTAGTCCGTTGGTCTCATTTACTGTAACATAAGCCACTTTGTATTCGATAGACTTGTACCTGTCACGGGCTTCAGGGTCACTGAATTCGGGTTCATGCATCTTGATCAAATCGCGCCGATAAAGTGATTGGAAATGAGGCAGTTCACAGGCGCTGTAGAAGAAATTTTTACAGCTAACTATCCTAGCATCATCCAGCCGAATAAAGTTCTAACAGCTTAGGGTTCTTTGGTCCTATCATCCCATTCTTTTGTCCCGTAGGCTTCAGGGGCATCTCATCTCGAGAAAACTTCGACGGTTCTAGTTGACGAAACCAGAAAACTTGCTCTTCTCAGACGCGACCACTGAGCGGATTGATCGGTGTCGGAAGCAGTCCTGTGCAAACGCGGAAACCGGGAAGGCGTGATCTGTGTGCGACGCCGATATTTTTCCACTAACAACAACTTCAAAATATACAGGTGGTATAGATCTTTCGGTGTTGGACCGTTAGTTTTTAACGGCACCCTAATATTTGACACCTTGTACTACCGATCCGTTAGTCAGACGAAAAAACTAAACCAGTCCCTGTCGGGGAAGAACTCAATTCCCCGAAAAT
>LUCH01001181.1:4841-40024 GCA_013368495.1 Paragonimus heterotremus | reverse complement strand
TCTTCTTCTTCTTCTTCTTCTTCTTCTTCTTCTTCTTCTTCTTCTTCTTCTTCTTCTCATCATCATCATCATCATCATCATCATCATCATCACCATCATCATCATCATGATCATCATTATCGTCATCATCATCATCGTCATCAGAATATCCTTGCTGAAACTCCTTCACACTTTGCGTCAGTCCACCGACTACTTCAGTAAAATCTGTGTGGTGTGAACCACTGGAATCCGTGTGGCTGCGAACAGGAAGCATGTTCTACGTTGGTCTCCAGCTCAAATAATGCAACCTACCCAAACACTGCACCTACCCCCTAACGAATGCGTTACAGCTGATTATTACTTGTTAAGGATAACAGTTTGCCTTTTGAGGTGAACACTTGCAATAGTAAATTTCCGTAGAAAGTACATAACGGAAGTTCTGCTCTTCTCAGAGCTCCTCACCCATACAAATTCTATTTTTGACCAAGATTTTAACTTTACTTTTATTACTTGCGAAGTAACAGTGTTATGACCTTCATAAGCTTAATCAACTGCATCGTCTGAAATAAAACGTTTTAATGTTTACGCATCGTAAGTCGAGGTTCTCAGCGATCAGCTCTCAGTTGATTAAAACTTCGACCAGAAAGATGTGAGGTGAGCCGGTTCCAATCCATTTGTCAATAGCTGAACATATCATCAAAACTGGACATCGTGCTAGTCCAGGATCATTTACTCTTATCTTAAGGTCAGTGATATTCAACTGATCCAGAGACTGTACTCCGAAATAATCTACTAACGCTCTATGAGATTACGATGACGGTGACTTACGGGATTATTAAATCGCTCAATGTTATCGCAATCTATCTTGCATTGCTGACAGTATAGCATACAGTATTGATTAGCATCATAACATTGACCAAGAACTACTTTGTTGAAATATAACAACCTCTTCGTCGGATTGAAAAGTGAGACCTCAGCCTGAGTCCTTATTGAAGAACCACTTACTTTTTGTATTCTCTCAACTCGAGCAATTCTGGTGAAGCTGCAAAATTAGAAAAATGAAATTCAGTGTATTTGATCGATTAAAATGTTGTGTCAAGAGTTGGAACTGAGTAAGGAACATTGCTTCATACATTCTGTTGACTGGTAATGACACAACCAACTGGCTTTTTAAAAAATAGGGAATGCCAACTTTTTGAAACCGCTAGTTGGAAAACTTAGTGGCCTGAATGATTCATAATTTATATCTCAATCTCCTAAGGTGCTAGTCTCTTTTCGGTGAACAGAATGATTTGAAATTCAAATAGTTGCAAAAAACTCGTGCCAACGGGGTAATTAGCAATATTCTCATAGCAAAGTGCGTTTATGACAGTCATAGTTGAATGAACAGAATCAACTGGTTAAATTTTGGCAGTTCTGGATCCATTTGAAAGGACAGAATGGCGATGATTTCGAGAGGCAGCACAGGATGACGGAGTCCAACAGCAGTACTTCGTTTCACGTAACATGCTTGTAGAAAAATTTAATGCGCTGTCTCATCGTTGTTCTTAATTTATTTGTTTATAATTTGAAGTTTACACAACTTAAATTCCTGGTGGAATCGTTTTCGGTGGCAATTTATGAGGTCCAGTCGCAATTTGATCTTTCTACTAAACTCATATGATCAGTTTTGAAAGAAGGGCTTGTGCTCAGTCACACGTGGATTAACAGCGCAAGTTTGACATTCATTTGGTCATTAACCATAATATTCATAGTTCAAGGGTTTTATCATTAAAACCGGCGAAATATAAACTTATCCTTGAAAATGGATGACGCAGTTCATGTACAGTACAGTACTTTGGTTAATGTGGCAGTTATGCATCAGTGTGAACCACTGATGTATTGCTGTCTATGAAGATGATGATGACTTCGGTTAAATTACTTTTAACTCACTTAAAATACATAATGATACTCTTATTTATACGCGACAGTACTGCCGTCCAATCATCAAAATTTACGCAGTGCATTTGGGATTCACTTCAGGTTGGTGCTCAATGTATCGATGGTGGAGTGAATAAGAGTTTACGATATCAGGGCAAGATTGTCAGCTACATTTCCGACATTTGTAAGTTTTAGGGCGAAACAAGAATTATTAAGCATTCAAATGGGATTGTGTTCACACTGAGCCCCATGACTGGTCACAACGACTACAATTTGTGAAGTCATGATCATCGTCACTGGTGACAGCTATCATTTAGGTGAATAAAAGACTGAACCCTTTGGAGAACAACAATTGTGTTACCCTGTAAAGTTTTAAACGGTGTTTGTTTATAAAGAGTACTTGAATAAAAAGCTATTCTAGTTAAAGTTGAGTAGAGTAGTCTAAAAAGTTAGATCTGGACAAACTTGTTTATGCATTACCACACACGTGCACTGAAACAGCCGGTTGGTGGTAATTTTTACGAAACTAGGTTCCACGTAAATACCAACAGATATGTTACTACAATCAACCTGGTAAGCTGTCACACCTTTGAGTGCACTTGAGGATGTGCCACTTTTGTTACTAATGGTTGCTAGAATCGTTGTCGGAGTACATCTTTCTGTTAAAAACCAAGCGAATCAATTTTCGTTCTTAAGTTGAGTAATAGAACATAATCGTAAAACAACAAACTGACCAGGAAATAGCATCCAAGTAGTTTACTGTTATGACTCACTTCAGACAATTGCACTTTTTATCCCAATGTGCCCACCAATCATCATTCATATGCTTATGTTAATCAAATCTAGCCACAATGTTTCACCCATGTTTGTCTTAAGGAAAGAGTCAGATTTCTCGAACTGATCAACGGTACGTATCTCTGTTGCTGCCTTCGTCATTATGAGAGTGGTGTCATGGATTAGTATAGTTACTAGTTTTGGAGATTATTCTAGGCTAAACCTAGTTCTGTGGCAACATTTGTATAGACAATAGCTTTGAAAACAGTCAGTTTACTTTAATGCATTTGAAAAACGAATTAAAGATGTGCAACTTTTCCAACCTAGTCTGCCAGCGCTAAACTAACCACGTTTCAGAAGTGCACAAACCGCATCCTCGCAGCCGAATTTCACTGCCAAATGCAAGGCCGATCTACCTCGTTCGTCTACGGCCAGAAGGTTGGCTCCAGCTTCCAGCAATCCATTGATATGGTGAGTGTTGCCATCTCGTGACGCGCTGAGAAGAGCTACAATCATTTGCGGGTAACAAGGGTATAATTTTCAACTACGATTAATATGGTTTTAAAAACGATCGTTGATATCAGAACATATTTACTGAAACATTGGTAACCATTTACAGACCAATTATTCTCAGTAATTTCTATCCTTAACAAACATGTGATTTAGGGTATATGTGGTGGCCTGAGGGAAAAGATCGAAAGCAGTTATTCTTCATGGCGTTGATACGCTGATGACTTAACAGCTGGCAATATTAGGAAGCAAACAACTGTATAACGATCGACACTTTTAGTCCAATCTGACATCACGATCTGTTTTTTTCTAACCATCCCTAGGTAATCTTTGTGTACATTTATAGTTACAGTGTGCTTTGACTGGTTCATACTGTACAGCTGAAATGCATCTGATAGTTCAGCCTCGCAGTGCTGCTAAGCTCTGTCACAATAATATCTTGTCGAAATGTCCTGCCTTTCAAATAATGTATTGGTCTACATGCCGTTTCATTGAAGTCTATATCTACAGAAAACTGACACCATTAATCGTTAAGTTCATCATGCAAACAGGTCACATTGTTGATGCGGCTAACTCGTTTGTTATCCTACTGAATAATCGAAATCCAAAGATACTTGTGCTTTTCCAAAGCAGTGTCAATCAATCATCACCGTTCTACCCTATGTATGTCATAAATTGTTGACTCAAGCAGTTTGTTTGCCTTGGGATTGATAATACTCGGTCGTCTTGTGTAAAACTCCAAGATTAGTCATTAGTTTTGTTTTTGCTACACACACTTTGTACGTAATTTAATATTTACTTTCGCGGCTGATATAAATAAACGAAATGTTAAGTGCTGGTCACTCTTATTTTTATATCTCTATTTGTAAGCTTTTATGCGTAAAATTATCAACTCTTCCTCGCATCTATTGAGTTTTCCGTTTTGTTTGTCATTTTTCTTGTGAGTGCTTGTCATGCAGTTAATTAAGTATTTGGCATATTTTTAAGCTGAACAGATGACCGAATCGTTTTATTCATAGACATCCGAGATGTGCTGTAAACCGAAAACATGTAAGCATATAATCTTTTTATGATTAATTTGCAATCGGGTACACAATCATTTGTCGTTTGCATGAATAATACCTGTTGTGGAGTGATGGTAACTTCTTGCTATTCGGTGAGTTGCCTTTTAGTCAGAGTCGATCTTGGAGTGTGGATCGAAGATTATCATTCAAAATCGATGAAAGACAAACTTTTTTGTATGGGACTGTTATGGCCAGGGTTTCATACAATGGTTAAAACGATCAGTTAGTTGACGAATTACGGTGATCTGACCAACATTCTATAGAAGTAACCAACGGTTACAAAACAACATACATCGTTAATTCATAAACGGTTTTCATTTATCGAAAAAGAAACTTGCCTTTATTTAAACGTGCCTGGAATGATGCCTCATCATCTTCGTACTCCGCTGGCATCGAGCAAACGGAACATCTCTGTGTACACTCTGTTTGTTCATTAGCATATTCCGTATCCGAACCGGTTAAATCGACGACGCTTGTTTGGCCACTGCGCGAGCTACTGTAGCTAACTTGTCGCATCTCTAAATTCAACCATTCACGCACCGCACAACTCTGATCTTCGTCATCTTTCAGGCTCGGACGCCGTCGAGATCGGGTTAGGTGTGTATCATCCAAACTGCCTTTCCGTAAGTTCAAGGAACTGCTCACGGTAGGTTCATTGACAGCCTGTTTCACCGATTGACTCATCACAGGTGGTGTATGCATAGAATTCAACAAGTCAACAGTGGCTGGTTGCATGTTTGTCATTTTCACTTGTTCAGTTTTTTCACGTGATACTGTATCGCTGTTAACTGGTTCCACATGAGAAAGTGACTGGTCACTGACGATAGAGACAAGGAAACAATTTTCACAGATTTGTCAAAAGTAAGCTGCTGAGGCTGTTAGTTGCAAACTCCTAGCTGTTTAGCCAGATATTTAGTTTTAAGGCATGCTAAATATTATGAATCGGTTGATGCTCTACCGCGTTAAGTGTACATTACACACACACACACACACATCACTTCAAGCCTGTGCACAAAAATGCACGCAGGTTGCAGGAAATCAATGAATGCATCTATCCGCGGACAAGACACCTACTTCGGGTAGGCCTACCGTACGGTCATGCAGTCACATGATTCAGTGTTGAAAATTATCAGGCTCATAGAGTGATGACATAACTAGGGTAATAAACACATTCTGCAACGTTCACTCGTTGAGAATTAAGTTACGTAAACCGGTAAAATTGTGGTAAATATTCCCGCCTCGATAAGTGACCATTGGTCATCTTAGTTCGTTCCATCAGGTTGACCGGATGTGGAGATTAGAATGTTCTAGACTCCGAATCCAAAGGGTACCGAGTACGGGCAGAAAGGCCGGATGAATGCAAAGCGGACTGTTTGAATGCAATGTAGGTTATGCATAGGCTATTGTCGAGACGTAAACGACATAGACGAAGCAGACATTAAGTACGTAACCCCAACAAAGTGTCTAACAAAATTGTAATGACTGCAACCCGACCCGGTAGGGTGTTCTTGTTCCCTTATTTGATGCGTTGTTCTGGTGCTGGACGGTTATTCCTCCGGGAATGGGCGTGTCGGGGGTTTAGGACAACAGATTTTGATCTCTGGAGTTGTTTGTTTCGGTCCCAAATACAACCGAATGAAGGCTAAAACGATGTTTTTTTTAAAATCACTGAGTTACCTCCATCATCTTGACTCAAGTAGAAATGATCCCGTTAGTTTGACTGCATTTGTCTGAAACTGAGGTACTTGCTCATCCTTCTCGGCCTAACGCTCTACTAAGATAAATGCAATGCAGCTTCCCGTGTACTTTTCGTTTAAGATCTGACTTTAAAATGTGGTTGCTCTTTCGTAAGGCTAATGGGGGTTAAATTACGCTTGTTGAAGTTGACGGGTAAAGGCGGTATGCACAGCTGCGTGAATGACCCAATAATTTTGTCGCGGCTAGTTTGCAAATTTTCAACAAGTTTTTACTGTAGAATTTGGCAGCGATATCGGTTAATGAACTAGTGAGTCGTTTACTCGATCAGTTTTTTTGAAACTAGATCACTTTAGTGGTCAGTGACACACAAGTTAGGAGCAACACATCATTATTCAACAACTATATGTTGAAAACAATTGAGGGATTTCAATAAACTTCTACTGCAAAAGCCGACAGTGACATCGGTCAAGTGAATACTCAAAGCGGGTTCTTTATAACCAGGGGTTGCGGAGTTACCTGTGACATGTGGAGTGGCCTTACAATTCTATCACCCTTGTGTACACTTTATTTAACTCAAGAAAAGCTCATCATCATTGGGATATTATCATATGATTTATTCGCGCCGCTTTGGTTGCGCAGCTGTTGTCTGAAACAGACCAATAGTATCACAGTTTGCCTCTCTGTGCAGTTGTTCACCATCCAACACGTGCTTGGAGTGATCACCCTGAGTTAACTACTCAGTCATTTTTGTTGGAACCAGATCGTTTTATTGGTCAGTCATACACAACCTAAAGCAAGACCTCTTCACCATTCATTAACCGTGCACTGTTCTGACGAAAGCAGTATCTAAACTCAATGCAGGGATATCCAGTTTAATCTTACTGCAAAATTATCAATAATGCTTGTTTATATCTCCGTGTACGCACAGTATCTCGGTTAGCAAGTAAACCAAACGTTGTTTACTAGGGGCTGCGCTGACAAAGTGCTACTCACTTAGGAATTCCTCGTTCTTTCAATGTTTAGATTTGGAAAGGATATAGCTACAGGCTAGATCTTCAGTAGGATCAGTATCAAAACGAACTGGCGATATTCCACAAGCTACAGAACCGAGGCCATCGATGTGTTTGTGTTAGATTCGTCAGTCATTAGCACATCCACAACGAAACCTGAATGAACAGGTGGCGAATGTGTTCTCTGCAACCAGATCTACTCACAATTGTGTAAGCCAACACCAATATCCGGTCTTAAGGTGAAACATTTTCCAGTTCTTTAAAGAATTGTGGTATAGGTGCCCAATCGTTTTCTCTAATACTTAGTATTCCTCACTTCATTATATTCCGAATACCTTCTTTGCCAGAATGCAGCAACTCTGTCTTACATAAAGTGCAATTGGGTTTACCGTTAGAGTTGAGCATTTGTACTAACTAGCATTATGCTTTCTATTCATTTGTGATGCACATTCTTACTTTCTCCAATTCTATTATTCCCAGTTTAGATATGCATGCTACGAAAAGTCTCTTTTCTGGTTTCCAGGAGTTAGGGATTTCAATTTTAGTTTAGCCCACAAGCTGGGTTATCTGACAAAGCCTGCTGGACTATGAAAGTCATCATTCACACGCTTCCATTGGTCTTATTACTTTGAGTTTGTACTGGGGTTGGGGTGTATGGTTGGAACCAAAAGTGGTGCAACACAAGCCACCTGTGATGACGTGTATGCATCTTTGTCCTTTGGCTCAGCTCATTATGACAAGTTATTGCAAATTCAATGATTGCTGTTAACTATATTTCGTTCCAGCATCCAAACTAGTGCAACATTCTGTCTAAACTGACTTATTCTGAATTCATAGGATGACTGGCTAAAAAATCATTTTCATATGACTTTAGTAGTGTTAATTCTGTTGATTTTCTGCTTTCTTTATTTGTACCAATGTGGCTGTATTTTTCCAACGTCGTCAAGCTGTACTGTGCACAGAATTGGTGAGGTATAGTACAATCGTGATACTTTCAAAAATGATCGTGAATTTTGTTAGACTATTGAACTAGCTTATAATGTATGAGGGTGATTATTGTATATTGCCAGCATCTTCATATATCTCCTACTGCTGATTTGTAACGATTGTGCTAGTATCAACCTTATGAAACAATCGATGCAGATGATGTGACTAACATTAGCCAGAGAATTACAAATGTGGTAAATAATTGTATACGTATACTTTAGTTGAAGTGGTTTAAATTTCAAAACAGAGAGAAAATCACCGAAATAACGTTCACATCAAGGCTGTTAAACAATGATTGTGTGACGCTAAGTTTTTGCCCGTCATGTTCTTGGTGAGTCGGATGGGAGAGATATACATTAAACCTATGAACATCAGTCTGGGAAGCGTACCGTCTGCTAAGCAGTACAACTATGATTGTGTTGCGACACAAATCACAAACTTGTGTGAGTGAACTCTATATTGCACGTTTTTACTGGTCTGTGACAAACCGACATATCACATTAGGCTTCATAGGTTTTTTGTCGTGAAATTTCTAATTAACAATAGTCAATCCATTCTCACAGTAACTAGCCTTACATCTATAAAATAAATTCATAACTCTTTAGTTTGCATGTAACTTATCTATTGCTTATTTTTACAGAGAAGTTTATCATCAAAACTGTGCAACTTATACAGCCTACACACTAATATCATCTCGCTCTAAAGGTATCACTTTTCCATCTCCATAATGTTTTCATGAAGCAACTCATGTCTTTTTGACTCACAAAATTTTGGCTGTTTGTGTGGCTGATTTTTCTGTAAAACAATGGTTTTGAATAGTTTCCGGCTGTGCAACAATTAAACAAAGGCGTCTCAAAATTCAATGAAAAGAACTGTAAGCCCAAAGTTTTTATGATTAATCAAATGAATCTGCTTAATTGTCACCCAAGTGCTTACAAGACAAATCCTGGTACAGTACGTAGAATTGAAAACACTAATTTATAAAACACGTTTGATGGGAAATAGAATTTTAATATAAAATCTTTGCTCATTTTTGTATCACAGTTCTTCCCATTCGCTGAAAAACACCAGGTCATTGCAATTGTCCTATCCAACTGAGAAAATTACGATGTCAGTTAACAAAATGCGCTGGAAACCATGAACGTGAAAGTCACATGGTCTGACATACAGAACCGCATTTTAACTTTGATGGAAGTATCAACGTGATCTTTTGAAACAGTGTATGTTACCCTCACCTCGCACGAGTTTAAAAGTTGAATTTACACACGTGTACAGTTTAGCATTCATCGTTATGTCTTATTGTTGTTGACTAATAGGCATTTTAACGTAAACCAAGAATGGGATTTCTTACGCTGTTCGGTTTGAATTCTGCTCGCCTGTGGTAATGACTGGTAGTTGTGGAGTTGTACTCGGTTCCGAACCTACTTCTTCCCATTTGTTTCCTGTTGTTTTCCATGTATGTAACAAATGGGGCTCACCCGAAAATATCTGCAATAAAGGATTTGACCAATGCATTTAAGATAGCAGACTGTTGAAATCGAATGCAGTTGTAAATGAAAGAAATTCACTTTTATTTACATCGCAGTCCAATTGAACAACAGTTACAATGGATTTGGTGGGTTCGTGGAAGGATATCCATAAAGGCGACCTTAATGTGATATTTAAATACAAATGTGGGGTTTTTGTTCCACCCGCAGTTTTCTTCGCAGTTTTACACTCATAGTGATCGCTGGGTGTTTGAAACTACGGAAAGCCTGACCAAACCGTCATGTTAAAATTCAGATATAGCGACTTGCGGGTCGGTTGTTGTGCCTTTTCCTCGAACATGGGATAGCATAAAGGTTGGTTAAAACTCAGCCATCAACATGACGATTGCAGATCGTGTGAGTCAGGCATGATTCATAAGTAGACATATTTGAGTTGTAGTCACTATCAGAGAGTAGGAGTAAATACACGCACACGGCGCGCTAAGCGACCTAGGTAAACGGAAAGCTTTTTAACTTTACTTAATAGCAGTGACGTTCGTGTGATTTCGATCTATTACTGAAGAACAGAAAGCGTAGAACGGATATACTGGTAATCTTCGAATTCGGTTGAGAAAGCCGGGTAGAACGCGTAGAAGATATTTACATAGTGCTTGCCTTCTATCTTCAGTACACCTGAAGCATTAGTAGCGTGCAGTGGGACGTAATTCATTGGTATGTCTTCGAACTTGTCAGAATCTACCGAACACTGAGCGTGCCATCAACTTGACAAGAAGACATACATTGCGACACGTAAGCAGTTCATTTGTTATAGCTAGTAGCTTACGTATATGAACTGGGCACAAGTCGACAAAACTACGAAATAAACTCATCGGGACTTGGTTAACGGAAACAGGTCTTCAACGACCTGCCTCACACAGGAGACAACAATACTAAAGACATATAGAAAGCTGATATCTGTCGACGATTGCACTTAGCCTTCAGCAGAATTGCGTTTGTTACCCTCCATCCGGTGGGATTACTCTCCGCTTTTCTGGTTGTTTTTCTTCCAGCGACTGTGCTTTCCACACTGTTTGCCAGTTCACTTTTTGGTGTGATGACGCATACATTCCCAAAACACATCAAAACGTGTGACAGAGAAAAGTGGAACATAGGCCCCAGTTGGCTGGTTTAGACGATGACTCTACTTGGAACCGTATCCCAATGTCCGAATTGAAGTCTGTTGCTCTCAGTCGGGCAAACCGTTATCATAACTGGCATATGGTTGACCCGCTGTTTCGCTGGTGGTCTTATTACGTAAGCACAGTCCCAGAGTGTTGGGGTTTTCCTAAGCGATGCTAATCCAGCGCCACCTATCACCTCAGTGTTAGCAGAACGTGTTGATACAATCCACTTCGCCGTAGTAGAGCTGAGACTGTTCGCCCCACTCTGATATGCACTCGTGTGACGTTCGTTCGTTTTACTGTTTTTTTCACCACACACTGAACCCACGTGATGAAAATCGAGAAGACATTTGCACCTCGTAATGTATGTCTTTATGAACTGGATAACTAGAAAACGTTTCAAACTGAGCAAATCAGTCACGGTTAATAGTCGTTGTTGGCTCGGATATTTATCATTTATTCTAACCGGCTGGTTACTACATTACACTTTATCTGCGCTCGCCAAGCTTGGCTGCAAAAGAAAGCTTGCTAGATTAAGCTGTGCTGTTAAGGCTCGCACCAATAGGACATCCAAATTTTCCACATGGGAATCCAAAGAACTACAAGAACCTTTGACTGGCAAACCTGATAGTCGTGTTCAAGTCAACTGCGCTGCTGTTGAGAGTCACTACGTTTTCTATTCATCCCTTTTTCAAGTTTTTGCTTTCTCCATGCTTCCCCCTTCATTTCTGTCCACCTCTTTTTTGGTGTTGGTGCGAGATACGTCTAAATGGTTAACGCAATATCTAGTACGGCCATGTTTTAAGTGGCTCACAATACAAACGACGGGCCGTATTCTGACCAAAGCGGATCACAGTGTTTACGTCATGATTTATGAACACAATCAAGTTCGTCTTATTCAGCTCTATGACACACGCAGTGAAATTTATATTCGTTGAAAGTCCAGTTGGTTCATGGGCATTCCGTTTTAATCCACGCTCTACTAGGGTATGCCCATAGCGAACATTTTTGCTGGCGTCTATGTTTACTGGCCACTGAGTAGTTTTCATCGCTGTTAGATTCAATGCGATACTCCCACACCCACACACTGCCGGTCATGCTGATTGAGAGATGGGCATGGAGAGCAACGGGTCTACGAATCTGGGGTGGCATTTCAATATAGTGTTCTATGTTAAACAGGCCTGTAAGGTCCCGGACAACATTTGGTCGGAATTCAAGGAACCTCAAACGGGATATTTACATTCAAGTTTAGGCAGTCCTGAAGATTAGTGGCATAATCTTTGACTGTAGATTGTTATCAACTAAAGATGGTGATGAATGATTAAAAAATAAAGACGGACTAAAAATTTACCAGGAAGAATTTAGCATGTAGCCCGACATATTCATCATTTTCACTTTATTGTATCTGTATTGGGGAGAAACAGAAATTAGGCCTACTCCCTTAATTAGTGTTTTCATGTTCTATCAGATAGCTTCAGCTCTCAGTAGAAACTGGTTATGACTGAAATCATAAAAACATAGTGACCATTTCTTACTGATTTTTCACCGTACGTGCTGTCTAGCTTGTCTGCTATTTGTTCCGCTTGTTTGGTGTTACAGCTGTCAATCGAAATCGATTCGTTCATTACTTGCGATTCACGTTTGGTTATCACATGGTCCTCAGCCGGCTTTTGCTGAACCAGGTTTGGCTCCATTTGGTTATCGATAAGGAATAATTCTTCCATGTTACAAATATCGGTGATGAAATGTACAGATTCTCTCATTGAATCGATGCGAAAAAAACGACTTGCGGCTGTGGTAGCTGAAGAGATTGTGCGGTAAACCAAAAGAAACCAATGTATTCAGAGTTAATTACGAACATGCCTAGTTATATGGGAAGACTAGTCACTTGGAACAGTATTTAGTATGATGGTTAGACAGGATGTGACAGGTCACTGGAACCTAGTTAACAGACAATGGTGAACATCCAACGCGAGGTTAAGAATACACAAACGGTCATGAACCGTCTGCCCATTCCGTTCTGTGTGCCCCTGGTTTGCATCTTCACATACGGACGCTGGGACTTGATACGATTGACTGTATGGGGAGTGTTTCTGTGTAGGTTGGTTTGTTTTCAGCAAGCCTCGGAACAACTGACCTACCTAAGCCGGTTTTCTCATGTAAGAACAGGAGTGGCAAAACCATCAGTCGCTAAATGAATAGATCAGTAGTGATGGACTAGTTAGCTTGGCATGAACACAACGTGATACACGGGTGATGATGTAACAATATGGATCCAAACGACCCTCAGATTCAAGCAAATAGTTGGGCAATATTCACCGGATAATTGGTCCAAACAATGGTAGAATATATTATTACTTAACTTTTGTCTGTTACTGTTATCATATTCACTTTTGACAAGCCGACGGGAAGGAACAGACGGTATGTGGTCGTATTTGAATATTTATCCTGAGAAATGAACACATGAGGTGGCAACTGCATCCTTATAGGCCTAGAATGAATACACTGCATATCGGGTATTTAGTGCGTTGTGAAGTATAAATTTTTCATTATTACTGACTTTTGTAACTTTCTCACTTCCATTTGCTCAGTATTCATTTAAAAAATTGTAGAAGTTACAGGCTGTAGTGCACTCTGCAAGTAGGATGTGGTTCTAATCGTATACAGTACAGCCGATCAGTACAGGTATGGTAACGCCGATTAGGTTAAGCATTTCTTCTAAAGGTTAGAACCTTTGTTAATCACCCTGACGATGACTGACTGTGTTATAATTAGTTAGTTATCAGTCGGCTGAAATTAATTGCTTGAAACTTAACAGGCTGTACGATGATATAGCCGTTACGCACACTTCGCAGTGTGCATTTCAAAACCAACAATATAAACTGAGTGATTACACTGTAAGTAAGCACTATTTCATTATTGGACATAGTCAATTCAGAAACCTTACATATCTGTCAGTTTAACAATAGAATGGTCTTGTAACTTACTTCCCGCAATTACGTATTTGTGAGAACTAATAAGGTCAAAACCGCTGGCTGTGAACTCGCTGGTGGTCCTAGGACCATCTGTTTGCAAGGGGTTCAGCTACTTCATTGCATTAGTAGTAGTACCACAAACAGGGTTACAAATATTCTGTCATGTTCTGTCATATCTGTAAAGAAAAACTTGTGAGCTGATCGGGGACTACTGACGGATACACCGTGGTGTTATGCCCACTCTGGAATCGACCGGACAACATGTACATTACTTACAAGTGGAAGTGGCTGAGCGTTTAGAATCCGCGATATCATCATGCTCCATTTGAGTGCATTGTCACAGTGGTCAACACCGTTTCCTAAAGACAGCGTAAGTAAGGGTTTGAATTCCGATCGTGTTAAGAGTATGCGTTAATGATGAGCTCTGTTATGAGCGAAACTCGATCTCAGCGCTTCTGGTGAATGAAGGGGTGGAGGCCAAATGAAGGCCTGATCAATTTACATCAATAAAATTCCTCGTCACTTACTGGTCTCAAATTTGTACTTACTGAAAGGTTATGAGTAGTATAGATAAAGAACGAAAGTGGAACATCTGTCAACATGTCACCGTAAAATTCCTGCCTCAAGACAAAGGGCACTCAGTCTATTTTACCTTTTGTTTACGCAAGTCAAGACCATAATGTAATGAAGCTTAGATTTATACTCAGTCTTTCCTTCTGCTATTACAACTGTTATGCGAGACCTTTGTTTCACACACTGGTGTAGAAGAGTGTTTCCACGTTGACCCTGTCCTAGATTGTGTTCATAGAAAATGTTCCCCAAACTTTAAACCGTGTAAACGAAGGTTAATATCCAGGCTGTTGAAATCTACATTTGTTTGCGATTTTTCGAAGTGCCTTCAGAACTTTGGAACTCTCGTAAATCTGACACGAGTCAGATATCCAATTTTATAAAGCAGGTAGAGTCTTAGAACAAAAAATGGTTTGTTACAAAGTTTCCTTGTGGTTACTAGTTATACGAGGTATGAGCTAGATCACAAATCCAGTGTGTACAAACATATATATATATATATACTGCTTTTTATATGACAGTTATACATATCGATCTCCGAAGACATAATGGCGATGAAGTTTCGATGGTCACACGGAGTTGAGCATGAAGGTCTCCGGCTATTCCGAGTGGTTACTAGAAAGTTAAGCTAGCCAGGTTACTTTTGGAATCATTTGCAAAATCTACCAACCTTTCAATTCAGAATGGTTGTGTTTTTTATTCGCCAAGCGTGGTATTCGGATTGCACCTGGTTTGTCATTACTATTCAACACCATTTTTCACGTCCCAATACAGAGAAGAGAACATGCAAGCAAAGACCCTTCTTTTTTCCTGTAGCAACTTAAGAATCGATGAACAACGCCAGCATATATCATCTGTATGCGTTGGTTTGTAGGCATCAATCCGAGCGAATGTCTTCATAGTTATTTATAGAGAGCTCGTCAGGCAAACCTCTTCAATAAAAGTGCGATGAATGCAGTAAAATCGCATACTCCACCCACTCACTTCCCATTGTTCACTCTGAGTCTACTACTACTTTTTTGAACAAATCAGAGTGCCTAACTCAGTGTGGACAAGAACAAACGAGATAGACTGGTGGTCATTATGACACTTAGGGATGAGATGGCTTACACTAATCCCGAAATTTAACTCTAACTGATCTTCTCATATTCACCATGGTATTCCACCAAATCGATCACGGTTCCTTGCTAGGTCGGCTTTAATCGTTACGGGGTTATCACAATCCAGTTAAGCAACGTGACCATATATAGAGAAGAAACGTTTGTTCCATCCTCTTCGGCTCATCTGATCGGCGTTAGTTTCGTTCAATCAGTTGCTAGTGTTGTGTAGGTTTATCCGACCGAACAGTATAAAATGAAGCTGACTACTCGCCTGTTGACATCACAGTTAATCAATATAAAATGGAGAAATGACAGCAGTTGTCACTAAGCCAACCGCTTTGGCCGCATCCATCCTCCGGGTTGGGGTCTTTTTTTTGTGGAGTCTGTTGTCGGAGGCTAAGGGAGACGGAGACTGAACGGATATTGCTACTTTGTAGCTGGTTTGACTGCGAACTAATGACTTTCCTTTCCACAGGACAGCTAATGTTATAAGATGTCATCTAACTACGACTGACAGGTCCGTTGCTTACTTGTGGTGTCTAAGGACTTCCTATTCGATACGGGAACTTTGTGAATTCCATTAGACAGTTTCCTCATTTTATCCTTAAATTCCGGTTACCGTTCTTTAACTCTTTTGTTACTAAAACAGTCTAACAGAGATGAACCATCCATGTAGTATAAATTCACCACTTAGTATACAACAGCAATATAATTGTTTAAGTCTTCTCAAACAGGTTTTTCGGTCTCGAAAATTTGTTTACCAATGGAACCAGTATTCGTTCATAAAAATCGAGCAGAACTCACAATCCACAAACAGCCAACTGCTGGATAGACGAAACAGCGGTCTCTCTGAACGACCACTCCGTTTGTTCTCGTTCTGTTGGGATTCCGTGGCGGCAACTGGATCGAAAGAATCATTAAATGTTTCGATTATGCGTCGCACTATGCTCACAGTCGCCTCAAATGTGACCGAGATGGATCCATAGTAGGCAGCTGTTTATGGGGATGGAACAATTGTTAATGAACACTCGGTTGATTTAGAGAATTTGGTGATAAGAATACTCGTCATATTTGTTCATAACTGTCACGCACACTGGAACTTTTCACCTATCTCACATGGGTATTTATGATTAGTTTCTAGCCCTGAGTAGTTAAGCGTTTATGAGTTGTTCACTGTTTTATCCCGAAAAAGGTCAGTTCTTATGGTTATTAAGTGAGCCTGTTGCCCACTATTCTGTTGACTTCACACTGAGGACTAACAAACGTTCGTATATTGTAGCTTTGATGTCTCCATTTGTAAGTGGCACTTAATCTACTTGAACGCATGAGGCGAAATACAAGTGTCAGTGACCCTTATTCGGTAATCTCGTTATAAGATCTTCATTGACAATCTGAGTTTAAAGAGTTCACTATGTCGTCTGAGCAATATTTTACAATGTACTCATCATGAAATTGTGAACACAAACGTTACTTGTTGTTAAAAAATTGCCTAGTTCAATTACTGATTAGCGGTAACTATACAGCTTTGAGATGTGAAGTGAATCCATAACTGTTGTAGTGGAATGTTGTAAGCCGACGGGATCTCCATCAAGACGATAAGGTAAAACAAAGGTAACCGATAAACTTTGACAACTTTATTCCGTTGATTAAACAAACAGGCGAACATTTAACATTGAGGACACGGGGTATCATTGTCCAACTTGTAATAAGCCTGTCGGGCCGCGTACTGTTATAAGTTGAAAGAAAGCTCCTGAACAATAGGTGGAACTTAAACGTTAGTCCCAGACTCCTAAAAACAATGGAAGTAATTCCGGTGGTTGACGGTGTCGTGTATTGGGCCACAAAATCGAGAAGAATCAGAACAGAAGCCTCGGCGACACTGAGCAATCTCAGTTTGTGGGAAAAACAACACCTTTCTATAAAGGCACAACAGTATTTACGATGGCTATTAAGCGACAAGCCTTCGCGCATTTTGATTGGTCAGTGTGCTGCTACATTCTTTTACCTTGCATTTGGCAAATCGGTTGTTTAGAACAAATACGCATTCATCAACAGCTCCTCGCCGTTTATGATCGGTTGGCACCGATTTAACCATAATTCCGTCCATAACGGTGTATTTGCGGAAATTAACTGAGGAAGCTTTCCCTAATCAGGAAACCGCTGCAGTCCAGTCTCATCCCCTTCTTTGATAAGTTTGCTCATTTTTAGTTCTTCATGACTCCTCATGACTTACATCACGGGTCTCCCTTTCCGGCACACTTTGCTCTCCCAAGTGCACGCGACTTTTCCTTTTCATCACTCCGTCCAGGTCAATGTTGTATGACCTATTCTCCCGATCACTGACTACCACATCATGTGTCCACTGTCTCGGGTTGTCAGGGTACAGTGGACTCAAAACTTATCTCCTGGTTTACAGCTTACAATTTTCCGAGCCCCGCGATCGTAGTACATTTTTGATTGCATTCTGCGATGTTGTAGATTTTTTCGGACTATTGATTCGTCTAATATATCACAGCATAACAGTCCAAATGCCTGCGGCAATTTTGTCTGTCCTTCTCCTAAAAGCTTCCTGCGTCACACCGTATCCACCAGTCTCATTCGCCATATTTTCTTCTAGAAACATTAGATACATGTGTTTCCCCGACCCTGACAATCTGTAGCAGTTTTTTGACAGCCCTAAATGCAGCTCTAGCTTCCTCGTTTGACTGACTGTGATGTGGGCTGCTTGTTCGATGTTCACACTCAAATTTATCTGCAGACGTCTTGAATTTTGCGAACACAGACTGATAACTACTGCAAGAGAAAACACCTCTCGTATGCCGTAGCGAGCGAGATGATAGGCAATCTGTTGACAGCAGCACATTTAATGGTACTACTTAGCTAGTCAACTTCAGAATAGTCCGTGAAATAGTTCACGGTGACCAGGTGCTGTTTCCTGTCTTTTATGTATATAGCGGTAGCAGTTAGTTGCTAGGGTCCTTCCAGGAGTTTCCTTCACAGCATCGTTTTCTTCACTTGATTCGAGTCGAGCATTTTGCAGATCTCACACTTCGTTATGTTAGCCTTTATCTCATGAATAAGCGCGAATCTGTGGATGATGAGTTGAGTTGTTTGGACTGCAGAATACACAGAAGAGCCGACGGTAACCTGAACACAAGCGCGCATGGAAAGGACACCCATTCGAATCGATACCTTTGTTTCAGCTCCGAACACCCCATGTGCACCAAGAAGACAGTTACATCCAGTTTGTCTCACAAGGCTTTGTTATTAACAAGTTCTGAGAACGAGCAACAGAAAGAATATAAGATAGTCAGGTCCTCACTGAAAGCTAACGTTTAATGTGATGAGATTTTACGGCTATCGCGACACACACACAGTCCTCAATCAACATAACGTTGACAGTATATTGAGAATAATTAGGTTTAGTATGACAGCAGCGGAAGGTCGCCCACCACTAGCAACCAGAGTTAGCCTTATTACAAAGTCTAGGGCAGGACTGGCCGCACAATTTGGAGCCAGATTTTGATTTCAAAAATGCCGCGATTTCCTTTTCGCGTCAACACTATCACATCATCAGCGTTTGTTTAAAAACGAACCCGTAGTTACTAGGCCGTGTATATGCGCACTGAGACTGGGGCACTTTTATACAGTGTTGTTAGAGAAATTTGGTTTTGAATCGGCTTACACTGTATTTCATGATCCAAGTCATTTTGGTTTGAAGATATCCCACGAACTTCTGAGTGAGGAGTGTTAACTCTGAACTAAGAAGACTCGTAGTGGTCGACCAATTAACTCGTGTTACCTTAGCCCAACCTTTGTTGCAAATTTTGTCCACTTAGTTGTTGTATACAAGAAGCATCCGATGGCCATAATTAACCCGACTAATTTTCACGTAGAGGGTTCATGCTGTCTATTCGTCTGCAAGTTTGCTCTGAATGTAACGGACTTTGATCACAGGTTGGCAAAATTCGAAAGACAATGTGTGTCTTTCGAATTTTTGAGCAAAAACTCCCAGGTCTGGTTCAGTTAAAAAATTCTGTTTCTACGAACAAATGAACATTTCAAATGTCCCGCGTTGTATGCAGCTTGTTTAATTTGAACAATTTATTAAGATTAATGCAATCGAACAAGCAGAGAGCAGCCACAGTTAGGATATAGGTAGACTAGAGAACTTACAAAGATGACGTAGAACCAACGCGTCTTCTGCGATCGCTTCGTAGTCACGCAATGAAATAACAAAAATATGTAGCCATGCCTGTCCACATGTACCACGTTTCTCCAGAAAATCCTTGCTATTGTTTCTATGGTAAGTAAAAAATTATGAATATAATTTAGGTAGGGCGCCATAAATTTAACAGAAAGTACACCAATGATACCCAGTGTTCACCAGAAATCAAACGTTTTCACCATCAAAATACACATTCTCATTAGAAAAGCAAAATTTTGTTGTTTACATTTGCACTGAAACTGATCACAAATAATGACTTGATCGTATCTGCATACTTCCTGGTGCAAATGAGAGAGATTGACAAAATACACCAGTGCGTCTGGATTTGGGTGAATTGTCGACAGACGAGCTGGTTACAGTGAAGATCACGTGAGTTTTGTTGGAATCAGGAAGGCTATCTCGCAACACATCACACGAAATGGCAGTTGTTTCGGACAGATTTTTAGTTGATCTGTTCAGTTTCAGATAAGTCTGCTCTTTAGACTCTATGTGTGGTTAGCGGAACTCGTCGAGTGAAACATGTCAATGTATAATTTATCAGTAGCTTCGGCTTACGCGTCCACTACGGAGTCCGAACCAACTGGTTAATCCTTGAGATCAGTTAGTAGTTGGAAACTCCATTATAATAGGCGAACTTAGTTGTAATTGCCTCGTAGTTGGAAGAATGTTAGTTCTAACCCCCTATGTCAACCAGTTCCAGATTGGCCTCTCACGTCAAACACGTCTGAAAACCTACAGCTGTAAAAAGTAGTCAAAGATGATTACTTTTCAGATTCCTATTTAAGTACAACCAGTCGATAAAGACAGTAGTATAAAATCGAACGAGTGGAGTGGTTTTACGGGGCTATCGTTCACGATAAAAAATATGGGTCATCGACCAATCAAACTCGCCCTTTGCAATAGCGAGCTGACCAACCGTGGTAATCCTAGCCTTCAAGACAACAGTTTGCAGACCACAACGCGCTCTAGTTGTCAATCTACCAATCATAACGGCATGACTACAACTAACCACACGTATTCTGTTTGTTTTGATGTTGTTGTCCGACCAACTGCCAACAAGGAGAGCCTCCGCAATTTGCACGGCTGAAAAACACAACGTGGTTGGTGTAACGCTGTTTCTTTTTCCATCGTCTAGTCAGTTGCTTAAATTAATTCCGCTTGTGCTTGTTAGCCGAAATACATTGAAGTCGTAACTGTATTCATAACATGCGATTTTGTATTTCTACTACGTTGAGGCTAGTGTTGAGTTCGAGCTAGTTGAGTACTTGTTATTAATCCCACGAAATCGATTGTAACATCAACTCACGCTGGAAAGATATGTTTCACAGTCGGTTACCAAACAGGAGAAAGTACATCTATCAGACTTTCTAAAGAACACAGATTATCTGTCCTGTGCGTATTCTGCCACAGATGATCAAAAACCTCATACTTGTCTACGGATTTTTGTTAGGATAATTTTTCTTATTTCTCCATTCCTGAAGAGCAACTCTAGCCGTTTCCAAATAGACTCAGCCTTATAACAGAAAATATGACGACCATACTGTGCGCTCAAATTTTCAACGCTATTTAAGGGTTTTTCTTCAAGTGAAAGCCCTGGGAAGATTACGTCCCGCAGAGGCTATTTTGTGACAGTCAGTGGTTGTATTCCCGAATCCTCCCTCTTCTAAGAAACTCAACTCACCCACCAGGATACGACACCAGGGTATTCAACTATCACGTGAAGTTACGAGTAACACCGGTCATTGTATACATGTTTCTTAGCATTGGGGTATCTTTCACGCAGTTGGTTTATGTAGCAGACGTGCAACCACTGTGCGAAGTAACACTGTCACTGGAATTCCTCTTGATTTGGCGTAAATGATCAGCTTAATAGTCACAACAAATTGGTGACAAACTGTCAGATTTCGTGGACGATCGACTGGTATACTTAGACAATCAAAGATAATTGGAAATAGTTAGGTAACAATGAAACAGTAGTCTTTCAAGAAAGGAGAATGCTGAAACCATTCAAAATTGTCTTTGTCCAGTGGTTTGATGTAGCATCGCAACAGCTATTTTGTTTCGGACCAAATAATACCTCGGGTTGATTGGCAGTTTGCAACGGAACAGATGTAATAGAAATTTGAAATTTGTTCTCAATCAAATGCAGCAGAAAATCAGACTGGTTGATAGAGCAATGTGATAGTTTCGAGTAAACTATGCTGTCATACAGTATAGATCTTCCAGTTAGCAATTGTCATATTAACGAGGTCAACAACCTGACAAAAGCGGATCATTTTTTTCCACAACGAATTCGTCACGGTTTTTATGATAAAACCGGTGTTTAACCAACTGTTGGTATTGTCTCACCGTTGTTGGTTTCGCTGAGTAATACGCGATGTGATCAGCTCTCGTCTGACACAAGGAATACTTGGCCCAATAATCGCAGGTTATACATTTGCCGTTTGGTGTATTGATCGCTTGTCCTCCTTTTTTCAAAATACGTGTTGGCAGCAGATTATTTTGCGTGTGGGAAAATCCCATCTAATGCTGACTGTAACGATCAAACACTATCAGTCGTCTTCATGAACATGGCGGATAAAATAATAGGTGATCAGATTGTAATTACTACCGGTATCTCGGACTCAGTAAGGCATCAAAAGCACATTGGTTGGTACTACTGAGAACCTGTTAACAAATGCAAAAATACAGATGGTCGGCGGTTGGATCTGAAAATAGATAACGTTCAGAAAGGATACACATGATGCAAACTCCTGAAGGGCTGAACGAGTGATTGCCAGATCATGCTTAACTTTGTGTTCAATTCGGTTGATTGCTGAGCCGAACACAGTATACGCCTAATGCGTGCACATAGTATGGTTTCCGTTAGGCCTGACTCTAAAACACGCTTTGTTAAGAAAAATGATGTCACCACGTTCGGTTAAAATTGAGATATTGACTTCTCATAGTCTGATCACCTGATCATTCGACGCACGATCGGTTAAGATAAAACCGACGCACGTACAATGTGGGATTCAATTGCTAAAAGAAAAGTATATTACTCACGCTGTTAAAGCGTTCAAAAATAATGTTAGCCTGCTGGAAAGAATAAACAGCAACACTGGAACATTAACCATAAAAACGGATACGCAAATTGCGTAAAGCGAAGGATATGTATAAAGCTATTACTTAAACGTACATTATGTTGAAACAGTTGTAACGTAGTTGAGTTTTGAAAACAAAGCCAGTATTATCATCAAACCGAACGAATTGGTTTTATGAGTAAATTATATAGCATCTATAACACGAAAAGGTAACCGTTATGGGTAGGTTATTGTTTAGACTTGAGTGAATTTCTCTCACTCGAACACATATTAACTTGAAACTTGAAACTTCAGTTACTGACAGGTAAAGTGACGTGATTATTGTGAATGCCTTGAGTGACTGAGCTAGGACTTTTTGACCTAACCTAACCAAATATTTGACAGATGGCGGAACTCAACAATTGAACATCCAAAGCAAAAACACAAGACCAATTTACCTTCTCCTAATCGTGTGGTAGTGCCCGGATTGTTAAGGACACAAAAACGGCAACTTAGCAAAAATTAACTTAATGCCTGTATGCAATTGTCTTGTGTAAGAAGTTGGTTCGATTCCGATTTAGCAGAACAACCATTACGTGATGTAACCTCCGCAGACACATTCCAAATTTCGTCGTCGGTTACATTACCCGGATTGCAATAGGTTAGTATGCATAACTTCATGTGGGTGTATGTCAGAGAGTAGATATCACAGACACGAATAATCGAGTCAAGATCATTTGATTTTAACGAGTGAGGAACCATCAACGTAAACAAGGTGAAAACTATACAGTAAAGGTTGGACTGTGTGAAGGTCAATGCGCGACGGGGAGAAAATAATGGTAGCCATGTAACGTAAGTACCAAAACCTTAAAGAAATAGACAAAGAAGATAAAACAACCTGGTTACTCTCAATCATTGCATCAAGTTGTGAATTTGTTATGTTAACTCTGGTGGACCTTCGTACACAAGCACGAAATTTATAACCACGCGTGCCATTTGTTTCAATAGAAACCAAATTTTGTTCACTGATAGGCGAGCAAAATTCAGTAACGCTTGTAAGCCCAAAGTGTTTTCTGGAAATAATTGAGGTGTTTGGGGATTAAAAAAACCGGTGACTCACCGACTAAGGGAACTGGAGCGTCGACCACGTTTTTTCACCACAAGCGCTTGATGCGAGCAACGAATTTCAATCTTTGCGGGTAAAAGTCTACATGGCTCACCATCCATCTGCATTGGAATCACCTTATCTGTGGTCAGGATCACTTCCCGACATTGACAAATCCGATCACCATGACCTCCAACTTGGAGTAGAGCCTTTAATGTGGAGAAGATGCAAACAGAACGCATTTTGGTCTATGATCAAGCAAATAGTTGGATTCGGAAACCTTGTGCTCAGAAGTTGTATGAAGCAGTGCAGGAGAAAAAGCAATTATTGGCCATGCGATCACAAGTTACTTACAAAATGCGTCTGAAGCAGACAGTGCTTACTTAGGAACGGTAGATCCTGTTCACTTACTGGCTCGCATGGCTACAGGTGCAGTGCAGCAACTGGAACAGTCGAAAAGTTTTACAGCCTAGTTGTCGTTCAGACAGAACGAGATTTTTGATCGGTTCGCAGTTGGTTAATTCGGTTAACCGTGTACAACCAAGCATGCCGGCTAATTATGCTGATTGTATTTCTTTCTCGAATGTAAATGCTGTTTGATAAGAATAACTGAGCTCTTGATTTTTCCCTCTTTTGTGAGCTGTAAATTTGTGAGGTGAGCAGTACTCATATAAAAGGGTGGTTAGGTAGTTGCAAGCTAATCGCACCCATAATGGTTCCAATCAGTGGAGCTGCTGTGGATAGAACTGTTTCAGAAACAAGATAGGCAGAACTTAATTCACGGTCTGAACCGAGTTAGGCACTACTGCAAAAATGCAACACAAGCAAAAGCTGACGTCTGGCGCTGATCTGCACAATTTCTAGGTTGCAATCAAACAGAGCTGATGCTTAGAGCACGGCCACTGAAAGCTTTGGCAATGCCTCCATAAAGAACAACCAGTGAGGGCGGTTGGAACAGGACCATGGAGGCCGGATGAAGCTGTCTACGAATCACACAAAACCTGGACGTCGTTCAACAGTTTGATAATTGGAGTTATTGACCAACGACTCAAGTTCTCTAAACGGGTCTTCTCATTTTTTGTTCTCGAGCACAAACGCACACGATGATGACGTGTATGGATAGAGAATTCGAACATTGAAAGCATGAATGTCGTTCAGTTTCATAAAAGTGGTGACCACGCATCTAATTTTATTGGTTGATACCACAAGAAATTCAATACAGTGAAGATGCGCAACCGAATCCAATTAGCTACGAGTGATAAAATTGAAACAACTACCGAAATAAATAACAAAATAAGCCTAGAAGTGCGACCAAGCAAACAGGGGTTTGATTCAGGTAACAAGTAATCATTTTTAACCAACATTCTCCAGAATTCAGTAGAAATTAATTTGACAATCAGTCGATTTGAATCATTCTCAAAAAGCATTTGCGACTACACTAAATACTGTTTATTCATATAAATGTATGTACAAAAAATGTATACACATATATAATGTTGAGCAAGGGCAATTAGCCACCTCGGATGTGACATGAAATTTTGCGTTCGCAGTGACTGAATATTTACTCACTCAGAGTGACTGAAGCAATTTGTTACTGTTAGTTTTGTTTCATTACCGGTAGCAGAATATTGCTGATTCATCCAGCAAACAGTTCGCTAGACCAAACATAATTTCATTAGCCCCGTGTATTGGACGTCAAATGCCAAATTTCGACGATAATTAGGAGCAGGAAAAAGGGTGAGGCTGTAACGACCTAACCACAAGAAGTTAGACGGAAGAGTAGTAGACGAACGATTCGACCGTTAACTGCATATTGTGACATCTTAAGTATCCTTTCAAGCACGAGCTGTTGTCTGGCCAAATGTATGGAATGAGCTGACCTTTCCACTTCAAAATTTCTTTGATATGCGTTAGACTGATTTAACGATTAGACGGTTTGCTCTAAAAATCGATTAATCGATTGGCGAGGAGTATACGGAAAATCCACCTAGATAATCGCTGGCGGAAAGTGAGGACATGGACACTAAAGTGCTAACCCCTCACTCTGGTGGGTGTGTTGACTCGATCCCTGTGGCCTGAAAGTCGCAAACCACCTTGTCTAGGTCATCTCCTGAGTGAATGAAACTCGGAACGAGTCAGTCGTGTTAGCAAATATCTTAAAAGATGTAGGCGGATCGCGGTTCTCTGCAGGAGAGAGTGATGGTTGTAAGTTTACATGTGTGAAAGTAGCATTGCAAAAGACTGCCATGAATGACAGAACACAGCTGTCGGCATAAACGGTTTCCTAGTTTACATTGACGCTGTTATACAACCTGCACCCCATGTTTGTGAGTAGTATAGTACGTACATTCGGGAGCTAATGGGTGGATCTGAACGCCAGGTAAACGAGGGACCAGAAGCGATTATTGAAGTAGTGTGTGCGCACTATGAGGGAGGTGCCACCAAGGCGGATGATAATGCACTGCTGCTCAATTTTGGCGGCTACCTGTCAGACACGCAAATAGATGTACGCTTTCGTGATCGTATGTTCAAACATAAGTTGTGAGGGATTTCGTACAATAAATAACTTCATAGGTCAAGAGTCGTTTGTGGTCACAACAATTAGTGCCATGACAAACGCAAGGATGAAAATATCCTGGTCGCAGCTGTTCGAAGGTGGGAGGTCCGGACGTTTCTGGAGAATTTTCAGGACGTAACCGAGGTATTCCGGATCAGGACTGACCGTGAGAAGCTGGCTGCCTTGCAGACATTGGTGAAAGCTAGGGCGAAGACGATGCTGGGTGCAGGGCGCAGAGATCCTACAACGATGGAGTCGGTCACTGCTAAGACAGCGCTGGTGGGTGCGTTTGACAGTCCGGCTGATCGCCAGGAGGCCATGCGGCGGTTCAAGGCTGCCAGGCTTGGACAATGAGCGGATCCATCCATATTCGTCGTTACTCTCCGAGGACTGCCAAATATAACACTACCAGAATCACGACGGCAGTTGCTGACGGAGCAATTTCTTCAACATCACCCGGTAGTGGTTCACGACCAAGTCCGTATTACCCATATGCCCAGCGGATGAAACTTGATGAGCTTGCGAAGGTGACGCAAAAGCTGAGAGTTATGTCCGTAGCTTCAGTGGATACATATGACAATACGGCCAAGAAAAGACCAGAAGAAATACGGGAGGCAATGGAGAAGCTGGTAACGGGTGTGGCTGCAGCGAGAACAGGGTAACAGAGGAACGATAGACAAGGCTGCTTCAGGTGTGTTGAAGAAAGACAGTGGAATATTTGGCGCCCAAATCAGCGGTTTAGCAGAATTAAAAACAGTGTTCTATGATTGATTTTTGTTGTTGAGAGGATCAACTAGTAATGGGGTTTTTTGGGAGGAAAGCCGTACATACAAGGGTTGAAGCTGACGGAGAGATAGAACAGTGATTAGTCGATACAGGGGCGGCTATTTTGTTGATTGCTCGTGCAGGGTAGTCGAATGTAGAACTGACACCTTTGATAGAGATCAAAACCTGCAAGTCGATGTCATGGAAGAATGTGGAGTGCGTACTGACAACCATACAGTGAAGCACCGTTTCATTGTGTCCCCGAAAACTAGGCAAGCGATCCTTAGGACCGATTTTCTAACTGCAACATGTGCCGTGATTGATCTGAGGTTCAAAAAGTCATGAACCAGGTGTGGTTCCATGATACTCAAAGAAAAGCAACAGAATAGATCTATCCAAATACGCACGACCAAAAACCCCGTTTGCGCAGCTCCCTTGCTCCAGTCCGCGGTCGTGAGGTGCGCTGAGTTCTTCACGAAAGATGATGGTCCGTATGGCCACTGTAACTGGATTGTTCATGAAATACCAACAACCGATATATTTTGATCTCATGAACCCCGTAGGATGCCTTTTCATCTTGAGGATGAGGTGAGAAAGCAAATAAAGAACACGCTGGATGAGGATCTTATCGAAAGTGCTCACAACTCATACAGCTCGCCTTTTCTGTTGGTGAAGAAGCTCAGCGGGAAATACCACTTCTGTTTGGAATTTGGACAGCTGACTGTGGTCATGATAGGGCATTTACCCGTTGGATCGAAGCGACTGGCATTCAGGATCAAAAGGCATCTACGATGAGAGACATGGCGATGAATCACATAATAGCGTTCTTGGTGCATCAGGGACCATATGTTGAAATCTAGAAGTTTCAAACAAGCATGCAACAGCTGGGAATCACGCGTACCTGAATAAGAACACATTACTTGCAGACGAATGGGCTCACTGAACGTAACAAGCAAACAATCAGGGAATGGTTATCAGCTAACGGGAGCGACTGGGAGTGTGTGCTAACACTGGTGTTATTGGCCCGCCGTGCGTCCATGTGGACAAGCACGAAGAAATCTTTAATTCATTTGATGCACTGTAAAACCTCTCGATTTACGGTGGAACAAGACGTTGGAATAATGACCACAATTCTGTAATTTTACCAGAGAATCGGTTGCCGAAAGAGGAGGAACCAAACAAACTTTGGAAACGTAGTAGGCACACATAAAAGAACAATCAGCAGCCAAGCCGCTTGACAAATCTTGAATGTTCAGTCCATGTGGAATGGTGAATTATGGAGGTCACTGAAACACATGTTCCATCGGCCAAGGCTTAAGAAAGCTTCTGCGTAAATGGAAAGGCCCGTATTTGGTTATTTCCATTCGGAGCCCAGTATACAAGATCAAGAGTAACAACATGCATGATAGTGAGTTAGCCAAGTGGCACGATATACCGGTGCAACAATGCAGGGAAAGACTAATAAGCCTGGAGTCAACATTGCGTCCGTCGGACAGAATTCCTGGCAGATGCAAATTAGCCAAGGAACTTCAAAAGAGAGAGGTATTGTAGCGAAAGGCGTGTCGAGATATTCCTGCGAGTGTTGGGATAATCGCGCCCCCGATTTGGTGGTACATCCTAGTTTGCCTGCCATGTCTCGTCCGCTGGTCCGATCCACTCGAGCAATGACTCATCCGATCGCCCAGGCCCTCCTACATCCGCTCGCTGTGGGTTTTTGAACACACCGCCGTGCGTTGAAATATTCCGCTGGGAGTTTTAATACTCGCACCCCCTGCCTGATAGTCCACCACAGTATATTGTATAACAACACGTTTTACGCACCAAGATTTATTTATAGTCCACATGGCGCAATTCAGACATTCTGTTTGCTGTTGGATAAAACTACGTTATCTGTCTCGCCCCCGTTATTCTGTTACCCTTGTGCCACTTGCATTCCCATTCTGGCAGAGATTTCTTTTGATTCATAATTAGATTACGTCGGTTACCGAAATTGGGTGACGGTGTGCACTTCCTCCAACGTGATTGAAATGGTACACGTATCGTTTAGCGGGCTTGTTTGCTCTGCTGCTCACCTGTGCATTTGGGTTGTTGTCTGTGCCCTGCTTATGTTAATTGATCTGTCTGCCTTGCCACTTGCCGAACCGTTTGAAGTGCGGTTACCTCTGATCGATTAGCCGTACCGCTCTGATACGATGACATCAAGTTTGTTCTGACAGACCTGCAGAGTATGGACTCTGCGGACGGGAACTGTCACCACTCGATGATTTTGTTAGTCCTGAATGATCACTCATACATTTCTACGGGATAGCTACGCCGGGACACTTACGTAGGCAGAACGGAGCAGGTATTACACGATCGGGTTAACGAACACATATTTGTTTGCGTCTACAAAACGGTCAAGGAAACCACATTGTATCAATAAAGTCAAAATGTGGTAAGTCACAAAGAACCGGCCTCATTGGTTGCTCGACACTTGCTGGCATATCTACTCAGATTGGTCCTGGAGAAGGCTTCTCGTATACGTTATACAACAAAAGTCGAAGACTCTTCCGGTTTGTGGAGACGGTAATAGTCATCAATTGGAAACCACCTGTTTGCACACAGAAGGATTAGTTCATCAGTACCAGATTACCCTGGTAACTGATGTGAATCGATGTGTGTGTGATTGTTGATTTTGTTGTTTAGCCTCACAATGTTCACTGAACTTTGCTATTTAAATCCACACACTGTAGTATGTATCCGAGGAGATGCAGGGGAAAGTGCTCGAGGGATACATTGTGCAGATGCTGTCTGATTTCATTGTTTAAATTTGTTACGGGAAAAACCAGGTTTGCTTTCTAAAAAACCTCACGACATTGGTATTTCAAACAATACTACACTCGGTGTTGATCACTAACTTAAGCAGTTAACAACTTAAAACAAATATCTTCGTTGATTTGTCTTCCCCCAACTGTCAAAAGCGAAGAAAATTCTCGAATGTAAACCGTTCGATTGACATACAGTGATGAGAAGGGATCAACAGGAATGGTTTCGATCCCTTTTGTAATTGACTTCTTTTGCAAACCTTCTAAACACAAATGAATCACAAATTAGCCAGCATGGTGACCATGGATAAGGCGGGTTGAGAGTCCAAAATGGCGGTCATCCTCAATATCGCATGAAAGTTCCATACAGACAATACGCCGGATGACAGCATACTGACAGGAAAACAAATCACAAGAAGTCTACCAATTGCACTATTAGATATCCGCACCAATACTAGTAAGAATGAAGTCAACCAGTTTGGGCGTTATGTTCAAAATGTTAGTAATCAATCATTTAAGAAGATTACAATCACAACACTCCTGAGGACGGCCACCAGAGGTGGGTGATGTGTTGGGTATCTACAAATTCTACTTCCAAATGAGCGTATAGGCTCGGGCTTTGGGGTTGGTGTTGGTTGATGAACGCCCGTGATTAAATACCAACGTGCAACTGAACGAATCTACATGAATATTTCAAAGCCTAACAATCAGAAATCAAACAAATAAAAATTTGGAAGAAGATCTAACGGACCCATTTGCACTTGAAATGTTAACAAGAATTAGCCAATCAGATTTCAGGTCAAAAGGCTAAGAGCAACAAAAGTCGACATAAATTTCGGGTCAGATGATCATATCGACAAGATGCAATCAATCAGACCTCAGATCAAGAGACCAGCGACAATCAGAAGTAGCTAGTTCAACGGCAAGTCTGCAGGTAATTCCACTATCGTATATAAAGTTGGGCATTCATTGACCGACACTAGCCACAACGCCTGAACCAATACACTCAAACTGTCGCGCACAAATGATACCAGCTTGTGTGGTGATGAGCAGTTTGTAACTGAATTGCCAAGCTGCGCACTTACTGAACTTCTAAACCGTAAACCCGAGCTACCAAATATAACACTAGTTTCAACAGTTGGAACACAAAGTTTCGGAATTGAGTGGTTATGCATTCGGCTTGTTGTTTGCATTAGTGTGTTCAGTTTCCGAACACAGAACCTATACGAACTTTTAATTGTCCGACTTAAGTTGCCTATGACAATGTAAAAATGTTATTCGAGGCACTTTGACCGTTTTCAGAAACTTGGAAGCCTATCGAGCCTTTCATCGCTTAGTTGATCAACAGAAGCATCCTGGATATCCTGGATACCTCCATCATTTTGTTCAGTTTAACATTACCGTTACCATACCGGATACTGGATAGATATGTTTGTCCGGCGTCCCAGACAAACAAAGTCGTCTAGCCGCACCATTCACAGTCCACAGATTAATTACTTTCATCCTCGGTAGTCCACTTTAGTCTTCTGAGATGAACATGAGGCTTTGTGATTACATTGTAATCACTGATCGAACGAAGATAAGCACACCTTATTCAGGCCGGCATGATTACCTGATTTTCTGTAAATACCCAGACAAAGAAGCTAATCAACATAACGAGGGCACGATCATTAGCTCATCGGGGGTTTGTTTGAGTGTGTCCACAACTGTACTGCTCTAGTGAGATTAGAGAAAACAACTCTATTATAGAATGTGCGCACAATCTGTGTAACACATCATCGAACGCTTGCATGTGTGCAATTTTTGTGTCCGATGTGATAATTTTCAAACAAACGGTAACTTCAGAAAAGCATAAGATAACCGAATAGCACACGAAAACTTATTTATATGCGATCTTACCAGTGTAGTTGATGACAGTCCAATTACTTCAAGCAATCCATCGTCGATGCGCGGTGGTTTGAATCCAGCCGTGGCTGGTGCGTGACCCCAAGGAAGCGTACCAGATCCATATCTATGCGCATAAAAGTGGCAAGTGGTTAACAAGTCGCTAGGCAAATGAACTGCACTGGATCTTCTCAAAAGCTACCGCCTTTTTTGAATGGTCGATACTTTCACTTACTACTAGTTTACTAATCAACACTACATTTCTGAAACCACGGAAGCTATAAGTATCAGAACAATCTGAGGAAGACTGGAAAAGCACATGGGGGCCTAAAAACCACGGACTTTATCGCGACGGTACACCAGGTTCGCGTCAGTTTGGTTGGATGTTACACGCTGATTGAATGCCATCGGACTGTCCAAACCTAGACAGGAGTAATCGCGACAAACGTCCTTAAGCCCTAGACCGTGTAAT
The DNA here is from genome assembly GCA_013368495.1 of Paragonimus heterotremus. Taxonomy (NCBI): domain Eukaryota; kingdom Metazoa; phylum Platyhelminthes; class Trematoda; order Plagiorchiida; family Troglotrematidae; genus Paragonimus; species Paragonimus heterotremus. Next base: position 7,913 of record LUCH01001181.1, on the reverse strand, counting down.
TATGATACTGGTTTGATTTTCCTTGTTTGACCGTGAGCCCTAAGCTAAGCGAGATTCTTTGTCACGACACACATTCACACACGTAACACCAGTTTCTTGAGGAATATTCATCCTCAGAATGTGCAGTGCAAACAACTTACAGCGTCAATAGTTTGCAGGTTTGGAGAATGATGTTGGGAGACTAAGTTCAGTTTGTTCAAAATCCACTTCTTGCTCGGCTGAATTTTTGTTACATTAACGAGATTTTTCACAGTAATAATGTTATTTACTGGAACAGTAGGCTGATGAACTATTCATTTGAAATCCGAAGGGCTGACTGATATTTGCTCATCTGTATCGATCAAGGGAGAGATTGGACATTTGTCCGGTTATGTCTAAAGGATTTATAGACTTCGTCACTATGGAGGAAATATCTAATGTGACTGTCATTACATGTGACTTATAGCACAAACAAAGACAGCCTCCAAGACCATGATAGGCAACAGTTATGCATGTTTTCGTAAGACGGCTTCACATATTCTGCGCATTTTGGGATAGGATTGGCGAAACATGGTGACGGCCGGAGGAACAGCGAAGTGAACGATGGACGGAGCAACGACAAGGATGAGGATCGTACGTGAATTCTGTAGGACTACTTACCAGTTACATAATGAAACTGATCTTGCCAAGATATTACTGATCGATTAACTAGGACATAGTTTCACATAAAATAATAGCAGTTGTCGGTTACTATGTTTGGTGACCCATTGTAATCGACGGAATTTCGATGCTAGTTCGTCAAAGTAAATAACGTTTCCGTCCCCATCGGTCTTACTGAGTGAGATAAGACAACAATTTTGCAAGTTGCTCTCATTTTAGTAAAACAACCAATTCTGTTTGTCGTTCTTATTGTTATCTTTCCTGCTTGATAGGGCTTGTTCGAGCACAAGAAGTTGTAACAAGAAATAGTAATGAGCGTCTCATTAAACTCCGAGGAAAAGCCGTGCAGTTTGAAATCCGCCGTTACCTCAGGAAGGCTGGACTATCCTCTGTGACGAGGTGCTGATCTTGGGTATCTAAACCATTCAGTTCGTAAGTGTCCACAAAAAAGTAGCTGCAGCAATGTAGTGACATTCGACGATATACATTAATTTGATGAGAGTGAATCTAAAAAGGGGTTTCGGGTACATCAAACAATGAATTCCAGAATTCCTAAATATGTGCCATTGGCTAGCAAACTGGTGGAAAAACTATCCACCGTTTAGTTCCGTAGTAAAGCGAGCAAACCGTGCGATAGAGTTTCGCGGTGAAAGATATCAAGCTGAATTGAGGATTGGTGTGGCTATATTCTGACAGTGATTAGTTGGAAGTAAAAAAGTTATCAGTGACTAGAACAGAAACTGACTGCCCATGAACTAGATACGAAGTCACCTAGTTCGATTCAAACTTGTTCTGCGACGATAAATAACCATTTGTAAGCGGCTTTTCAGTAAACCGCTGTTGGAATTATTAACCTGCATAGGTCGGATACAGTGGATTTTGATAACCGGTTTTGTAAGTGGTGTGGACTTAACCGACTTAAAGCTGTCGACTCTTTTGGGAGAGTCAGAAAGACACATGCACGTTCTCAGACAAATCGATGATGTTTCTGAAAACATATCTTGCCCGGACCATAGTAAGTTGATTCACTTAGTGCATTGTTGCCGGGGCATTTTGAAGGGATGTTCAGGTAATGTGTTATGTTTCTTGAATGGAAAGAATACGTGGCAGTAAACCTTCCAGATTTATTTGCTCACTCGAGTCACTGTCATCAGAGCTTGGCGAAGTAGTATGGAATACAATCAAACTTGGTGTTCTACTGAAGAGATGGAGTGACTCGCAACAAAATTGGAATGCTGCCAGAAGACATTAAGTCAAGTTAACCGTTTGAGAGATTCGAATGTCACCTCTGATAGCTAGGATCTTAGGGACAGACTGTCATCAAAGTGCACCTGGAATGGACAGAGTTGGGAGATGCACTAAGCCCTTCAGGAGAACAGTATGCTTCCGAGTCTCCAATAGGAACGCTAGCGATTAAGACATTCGTTGAAAGTAGTCAATCTACAAACCTTCTAAAGGTCATCGGGCGTATCCTTTATATCAAATCCTCAAAAAACATACAATCTGTTTCTCAAGTGTATGAAAGAAAGGCTTGACAAAATGCCATTAGAAGGAGAACACAGTTATCACACCTATAAAGAGACCTTGTTATTTGGCTTGGAACGGTCACTGTATTGAGTTTTGCAACCAGGTCGTCTAACTACTAATATCAGAGAAGAGGATATAAATAATGCTTGATGTAGGTGCCCGCAGTTTTGCCAATTAGATGAAGAATATGGACAAGAACCAGCTGCACGACCCGAATTTGAGCAGAAACATGTTCTACGTTATTGTGTCAGGCCATTCCGATTGCAAGACTCAAAATGGGTGCATGTCATTAGATCGAGGTTGTGGTGCTTAGTTTGGGGTTACTTCTGTGAGGGTTTGCGTAGAAGATTCTTAGATAACGGATTCGATATCATGGCAGTTAACAATGAACTCGCCAAACAGTTGAGATTGGCTGAATGGGAATCAGCTGTACTGCTGCCTATTGCTGACGATATCTTACAGACGAAGAGTGAGCAAACGAATTTTCATTTGCAATGAGAAGGTGATTATCAAGGAATAGTTACACAATGTTCATTGGTTAGAAGAAGCAGGTACATAGAAGTTTCCTGTGATAACTAATGAACAACTTCAAGATTCACCGTATTTGGAAGATCTCGATTTGAGACATTAAAGTTGGTCGTATTTGAAGTTGTGACATCACAAGTGGTTATTGTCATCATCATCATCATCATAACAGCCATGAACCTGACCAAAAGGTACTGTGGCTCGGGCCGCCGCTCACCTCAACAGTGACGTGGAATATCCTAGAAGAAAAAGTTACTAAGAAGGTTGAAAATTATTGAAACAAGATTAAACGGAAGGACTAGAAATGGTATGGATACAGGTACGTCATTGACTGCGACACATCGCCATCTCGGATAACGTCTCTAACCAACGGTTTGAGTG
>LUCH01001180.1:109767-140593 GCA_013368495.1 Paragonimus heterotremus | reverse complement strand
CGTCTACATGAAAACCAAAATCTTCTTCTACTCATCAGTTATCAAAATACTGCTCAATAAGTTAGAGTTCTGTTATTTCACTTTAGACAGTAGTCTTAGTCGAGGAGTCGTCGAGTGGAGTTAACAGAACAGTAACTGTGTCTCCTATCGAGACGATCGGGCAACCTGATCATTACTCACAAGCGAAAGTGGTTGAGTGTTCACATATGATAATTCGGTCGTGCCTAATGTGAGGTCAATGGCGTAGTGGTAAACACGGTTGCCTCATGGAAGCGTGGCAGGAGTTTTAGTCCCAGCAGTGGCTAGGATATGCACCACTGACGAGCCTAATGAAAATGAAACTGTAGTCCAATACATCTTTTCGAAAGGGGCTGACTGGAATGAGAATGCGACAGCTGCAACCAATAGTGGGTGATGTTCAATCCAAATGAAAACCAAAATCCCTATTATTCATCACTACATTTATATAGATTGAACATCGTCCACACCTGACCATGTCCGTAAACCATTTCCGTAAACTCTCCAGTTGGTCCCTTTCGAAAAGAAGCACTAGACTGCAGTTTCACTCTCGTTAGAGTTCATCAGTAGTGCATATCCTTGTCATGACCCGGACTAGAACTGCGGTAACCGTGTTGACCACTGCGTCATTGACCTCGCATTAGGCACGACCGAATTATCATATGTGAACATTCATGATTAATACGCCATTCGTTCTGTTCACGTACTAAGTGGTAGAATTCCAACGTACGCTTTCACGCCTCGTGTTCTGATTCCGAAGAGTCAGCAGGGTTATAGCGGTCTTCATTCTCATCATTGTATACTAGAAATGCTGCTCATCTGCAGCTTATTGTCAATAACATCGACCACACACTTCCGGCGATTCTACGAGTAATATACGGGTTCCATGCAGAAGGCCCAAGTTACCCGGACTCAATCGATTTATCTTACTCGGTATCAGGCGGGTGTCACTTGACCTGAAAAGCAATTACTGAGAACAGAATGTAACACTGCTTTTGAAGATCACAGCAAGCACCAACAACAGTAACAATACCAGACTGTCTTAAGTAAATGAGAATCTGGCAGTGCTTGAAAACGATTCCTAGAAACACAGCTAACAGCCTCAGAAGAAGGAATGTTCCAGTGATTAATAACCCTACAAGAATAAATGTGTTGCCTGAAGAAGATCCAGAGATGAGGGTTGTAAACCTTCCTACTGTTGTGATCGCAAAAGTCACTTGGCCTGTGAATTGGTTTATTGTGCGAACCCCCGTACAGGTCTTGTCAAAAATGAGACCACAACTGCGTACACTCATTTTCACGGCAGACGTACATTCACATACACTGAGAGACAGTAAGTTGTCATTCGCCCTGGTGGAGCTTCACGCATAGCGTACATATTATTCCGGTAGCCCCTTCTTGTCCGTCGTTTTTCTTACGTTGGGAGCTTGCTCTTTTGTTTCTGAATGTCGTCTGTGAGTAATATACTGCTTGTGAGTAGCATACTACTCACAACGAAACTGCTTGTCATACAACACTACTATGTTCTCGTCGGCCGTGACTATTCGTCAAGGTGAGAAACGGTTCCACGACAACTATGCTAAAGGAGTGTGTGAGAATTAAATTAATGCAAGATCGTCAAAATTCAAGTTGATGAGGAACAAGTAGTTCAATCGAGATTCGTGCGCAACATATCTTAAGCCTGTGACTAATATGGTAACCACAGGCTGGACACACAAAACAGCGAGTATTTCTTCCTTCAAGCCGGTGCACTTAACTTGATTAGTATACTCAAGTAGTAACCTGACGTATACTCGGTAAAGTGTTCGAAACTTTTTCATGTCTACGGGGGGAAAGTGTGCCTGATCATTCTACGATTAGCAAATCCTTTTCTCGCCACCATCTGATAAGGATACGCAAAGCGTGAGTTAGACGACAGTTAGTTGTCTATATCTTTTTTTAGATGAATTTTCATATCTCATGTGCTGAACGCGCTATGAATCACAAAGGCATTGCTGAAATCCTTTTCGAGTTCTATGTGCGCACATTTATTGTCGTTTAGTGGGATACTCCAATCGTCCGACCAGCGAACAGTGGCGTCAAGATCAGTCCGTAGCAAATCAGGGTCACTGGACTTCGAGATCTTTAGATCGTCAACGTAAAGAACAGCGTTACTGGAGACACTGTCCGCAGGGTCGTTGATACAAACAAAGAACAAAAGAGGGTACACAACCGACCCTCGAAGAACTCCCGCACAAATCAGAGAAGGAGACGAAGGATCGGATTGGGTTTAACTCCAAAGGTTCTACCGTCAAGAAAAGAGCTAACCTGGCAGGAAGGTCTCTCCTTGGACTACATAAGCTTCCACTTCACGTATGAGAGTGTCAAGTGGAACATGTACAAAAGCTTTATTGAAATCCAAATAGTTTGCACTTGAGATGAGGATGTTGCCTTTGGTCTCCGTCATGCTATCCACGAAGATAAGCATATTGTTTATGCATGACCGATTAAAAAGGTGGAAAAAGATCCTATGATAAGAAATGCTTGAGGATGACACGTTTCACTAAGTGTTACATATTCTTATATGGAATGCTAGTAAGGCTGATTGTCCTGAAAGTGCCGATCACCCACCGTGAAGTTTGGTGTGACCCTGGCTTAATTTCATGCATTAGAGAGACTCGCCTGTGCGGAGTGTCTATTTAAACAGTTTTCAGAGAGATCCTGATCGACTACCGGCTGCTTATTTGATAATCCTGGAGTGGATCTCCTCTGAATCTATCGCAATATATGAATTGATCTTGAATAAAAGGTCTTCAAAATCTGATACAGAAAAATCAGGAGATAAGAATTGATCGCCGAAGGCTCTTTAGCCGTAGAACAGAGTGGCAGTTAAAATCCACTGACTAGTACACCCCAAATAACCCCACAACAACTAGGGTGTCAGAAGAACTCTCTCCGTTGAGCAGTCTCACAGACAGGGATGAAGACTTTTTCTCTCTTAACGGACAAATACTTGAATAAGTATTTTTTGTTCGTACGGGTTTTTTGGAGCATCTTTTCTTACGGATTTCCCGCCCACATGGATTTCCAACAGCGTGGAAGGCGCCGAGTTCCCCTAAGCTTCCTGTAACTTTATGCTTCTCGATCAAATGGAAACGGTCATCAGAGAGGCGATGTATTCTACGCGGAAGAAGCTAGTGAAAAGAGGAAGTGCGTAGTGTGTATTGTGCGAAAAAACGTCCACTTTCTGAGTTGCTTCTTAAAACGCATGATAGTTCTGGCCCACGGAAACATATTCAAGAAGGAGTGAATGGAGATAGCTTTTCACAGTGTTAAAATCAGTCAAATTGAGATGTCGAACTGTGAATCCTTTGCTGGTTGTTGTAACCAGTAATGAATAAAATCAATAATTAGCAGGGAATGACTGTTTTGCCTACCAGTTGGCCTTCCTTAATGATGACCAGATCCAGTGGAGAGGCAGTGTGATCAGAATGATACTGCGCCGGGACGTTCACATGCTGTATTCACGCTCCCTCTTGTATTAACATAAATAAGGAAGTTGCGAATCCGCTTTCATCGTCCTGGTGAAAAATTGATGCCCACTTTATATCGGCTACATTGAAGCCATCCAAAATATGCAGCTGAGAAGAACGCTGTAACCTTAGAAAATTTTCTAGGGTTGCGAGAAGACCTTCAGCACCGGAAGTGTTGCATGAGCGAGAGCGATAGATATCCACCACTAGGAGTGGGTCTTGTTCACCCACTGGTAGCCGCAGCTACGATGCTTCACATTTATCACAAGACTGAAATTTTCCAGGACCTGCGGGTGTCAAGAGATTCTGCTCAACAAAATCACACATTCTGCCATTCTCTCTCGATTGAAGTCAGCTCTGTAAACTGAGTATCCGGAGATAGCCATTTCATTATCACTGATGTCATCTGTAAACCAGATGTCCGTGAAAGTGAATATAAGTGGTTACGTTTTACGAAACAACCTTCAGATTTCCAAAAATTTATTGAATAGACTCGGACAGTTTAAATACTTACACTTAAAAGCTACTTCTTCGTTTGTCTTTGCAAGAGGAGAGGAGAGTGTGAAGAACAGCTTGCAGGCTGGTATTTAAGATGAAGGAGAATGTGGACGACGGCGCGGTTGGATTCGGTTTGTCTTGCCGAATTCTTCTGAAGACATTCCTTTGTGGCTGAGGGCGTGACCTCACTGCATACCCGTATGTCACCAAACCTAACAGGCGATTGATCAGCGTTTTTGACGTCGAAACTTGAGGTCCTTTTGTCGTTTCAAGTCCTGCATTTTTGAACGGTGATTAGAAGTTTTCACTCACAGAAAATTTGGCTCCTTCATTTTTGGGAGAGAAACTTGAAAGAAGACAGTGTGTGGTTTTGTCGTACCACAAGTAGGAGTACCTAATGGGTGCAAATCAAGGAAATTTTTATCATTCCTGGGGATGACTCCAACGGACTTCTTCGGTTCCAAATTCTCGTGCATAGCCGTCTGGTAGATTTTGTGGCATGTAAATTGGAAGACGGTTTCTGAACAACTTCTGTGTCCTCCCAAGGAGAATCGAATGCCCGGTTGGCGGAACCACATTGTAAACTGCTACGTAGTACTATCCGAACACCTCAGCAACCACCTGGGAGCTGGAGAAGGTTTTATTGTCGGGAAGCCCCAGAGAAGACGTTAAGGGCTTAGTTGTTCTCTGACGACGCATGTACTTGAAGAGAAAATTTTTATTCTCGTGAGTTACCAGTGGGATTTTTCACTGTACCTGTTGGGTGTTTTGACGAATTTTCCGTCTGCACCAGTTTCGTACAGAGCGAAAAGCATTTCTTCTTTATAGTTGCGGTCTCGACCAAAAGTATCGCTTGGTTAGTCTAGGAAATAAATAAATTCAGTCGTCTGAAGCATTTGATTAATTTATGTGATCTTTTCCCTAAGGTTTGAGGAGAACTCAAGGAATGTCAAATAGATCAAAAAAACTTACAAAACTCAGAAGTTGAAAAATAGTCACAGATTACCAGCTAGTCTTTCAGTTACTAGACTGCATAAGAATACGTAAATTCTATCTGTCTATCACTATCCGAAAGCAAATGATAACACCGAAAACTAGAAGTGGGCCGATCACGTGTGCCATAACTAGTCCAGTAATTTATGACACTTAGTTCTAGAATATTAGCTGAAAAAAAAACAAAATGTAACAATACCCGCGAATGGAGACTGTTATTGGAATTACCCACAGTAAACCAGCAGTGTCTAATAATGGAGAAAATACAAACTATACAAACTATACACCATTATTACTTATAAATTGTCGATTGTTTGTAAGCTGTCATCGAAAAGAGGTACAGTTCTAGTGAATAGGGTATACACAAATTATTCCGGAGGTGAACAAAACAGGAAAAAGACGAACGTCTGGGAAAGAGCCAAACTATTTCGATTTGAATATGGTTAACAATCAGCCGGCCAATCATACTAATGTAACAGGATATAATGTATTAGTCTTCTTTCAGTTATGCCCTGAAGTCACTAAGTATAAACGGTTTGTAAGAAGATGCCCAGAGCAGTGCTGAAAAAACGTGGTTGGGTAGTGGATCAACATGATCGATAGTGTTTATTTATTCTAGTTATTAGAGGAATAAGTCTATGTTTTTCCGAGAAAGTACATTTGCCATATCGACCCTGAATACTCTCGTCGGTTACAGAAGTAATGCATCAGTCGGTGTTTAGTAGTAGTTATTGTTCCGTGAGAACACAAGAGCAACTCTAACCGTCAACTGGGTTTAAAACACTATTTCGATTCACATAAGAAAACTGATTTGGCTGTCTGAATAGGAAAACTCTGATCTTCGGTTACAGCAAAAATATCCCGTCGGCACTTGTCATTATACAATGTAGTGCTCAGTAAATTTAATAAATTTCATGATTATAACTTCAATGAGAAGTTCTGATCCTCGAGAACACACCCCAGAATTTTCGTTTTCTGTTGAGATAGTGGGGCTAACTGAAGGTTACTTATAAACGGATGTAGCTGAGAGTGTAGACTTGATAACTCCGTCGAGGTTAGTATGCTTTTTGTGATACAACGATCATTGGAGTTGCATCATAACAGCGTAAACTCGAGATCAAGTTTGGGTCATGACAAAAATGTACACTATCGACAAGGTCTGACAATATAGAATTTTAAGTCTAATTAATCTGTTCAGGAGGAGCTGATTCAATAATCTGTCTGACCACGAAAGCTACGATTATGTAAAAATAGCGTTCATTGTGTGTCAGCCAAATCCATGAGCTGAATAGAAAATGATCGTCGATTCATTGGCTGACGCACTAAAATCACTCCGACATACTGTTGTGGCAGAAAGTCATTCCGCGTATTCTGTCGTTCACAAACTAGAAGAAAATGTCAGTTTTATCAAGTGTGCCAGTATTCCTTCCAGATGGTGAAACCGTAACTTTCCTCACTTGCATTTTGAAAACAATATCGCTCTATACTAGTCAAGCAGTCAAAAAATTGTCGGGGTTCACAGCCGGTTTGGTTGCTGATCGATCGAACTAATGTGCTGAGTTGAAAATGCGTCTGATATTAAACGTTGTAGTGAAGAACGGTGGCTTTAGAATTGTAGTAATATGTGATCACGTAGAATTACTTCCTACTATGCTGTTGGTTATTTGTGCGTACATGTTTAAAAATATCGTTTTGAAGTGTGTTAAACGGTCTCAACCTCGTGATTCTCAGTCGAATTTATGAACTACCAACAGTGATGACCAACCCATGAACGGAATCTCACATCCGTAGGCATGTCCCAATGGTGGCTACTGTTGAGCTATGGACATCACATACTCAATCACTGTGACATTAATAGCATTCATCTTGCACTTTGCGAGTTAAGCGCTCAAAAGTTGTGTGTCTTACCAGTGCACAATAATGCAAGACATGCCCACTCCCAACATTGAATTATTGGCGTATTACTCAAGGGAAGTCACTACTATTTTAGCTCCTCTTATGATAGCAGTGGTTACAACGGCTAAAAGACAGTTGATGTAGGTTGAATTTCCCTCTTAATTGACCACACCTGTTGCATCTCCGTAAACTTTCAGTCAGCCCTTTTCGAAAAGAGACACTAGACTCAAGTTTCACTCTCATTAGGGCTTGTCAGTAGTGAATATCCTAGCCGCGGCCGGAACTAGAACTGTGACCATGCTTTCATGAGGCAACTGCATTGAGCACTGCGTTATTTACCACTCCACATTAGACATTGCAAGATCATCATATGTATGCGCTCGGTCACATACGCTTGCAAGTAATACTCAGATTAACTGATCACATTGCTGATGATCTCTAACAAGAGCGGAACCTGAGTCCAATGCTTCTTTTCGAAAAGGATTGGACAGAAATTCTATGAGAATAAAACAGCTGTGGTCAACTGTGGATGGTGTTCAACTTGGAATTAACCAAATCTCCGCTTGCCAGCGAACGAAAATTATTTCACTTCTGGACTATAAAACATTGACCTTTTGACCAGGTCGATTCGTAACCGATTGAAATGTTGCTCGATCGCCAGTCGTTAAACCTGCAGGGTATGTCACGTGCTTTGTCCGCCAAAACGATAATCAACGGAAAGCCAAATTTTATGGTTTATTTCACATTTACAAATAACAACTGTAAGTGGATGGTGAACGATGTTATCGTGTTTCTTTTCTTTTTATAGGGATATTAATCGATTAGTTTGTTTCTGATTTGCAGTCAGTTATTCTGTGTAGATTATTGCCAGTTGGATTACTAAATTCCCAGCCTCGTCCATATTTTTTCATGCTTGTCGTAAACGAGCAAGCGCACGTTACCAAACTCATTGAGGACAGTTTTTTCGACTGAATCTCACGCATACGGTCAATGAATTAGAGATATTCCTAGAATTTGAGAATTTCCCCAACAGCTCCACAAGTGGTGATGTGACTCACACGGTGAACAGAAGGTTTTATTTTTTACATAAAAAGTATCTATGATACACGGTCAAAAATGAGTTGACAAGCTCGATTCCGTATGCAGTTCCACCCCGACTGTTCACTGTTTGTAGACTTCATATACGTTTGCTTGCATGTAATAGGCAACCCTGGTTAACCTGAGCGTGTCAGTCGATGTGCTGTGATTTCACTTCTCTCTCTAGTTACATCCATACAATTCAAGATGCCTAGGTTATTGTTAAAATCCAAGCCAACGTTGTGTAAACGAACCAGATCGCTTCGTTTACTCGTCTGGTAGATGAAGTAAAATACATAACATTTGGTCAACAGTCCTTTTATGGATTTGACAGTATGTATCGTGACCTATTCTGCTGAAATCACCGTAAGTAATCTGGTCTGAAGAAGAATTATCAGAAACATCTCTCCTTCCGTTTGTTACAGCGCAGTATAACGGGCCATGGAAAAAGTGTACTTGTGAGTGTTTCAGAATGTTGATTAAATTAAACAAAATACACCTGAAAAACAGCCAAAATTAAACGGACTCAGGCAGTCACTTGACATGTTTGTCAGTGGAGTGATGATCAGCATTTCTGAAATCGTCATTTACTCGGTAGATTCAGGTCATTATCTGGAAAATAACAAGGCAAATAAGCAAGTGCTTAACTCTACACTAAACTACTACTGGAGTAAATGTCATTGACATTACGAAGACAAGCTATACACCAGATAAGCTCTACAACTCCAAGCACTCTTTCATATAGCTACCGCTTTTTGGATCGAACATGCTTTCGTGCATTATAAGCTAAGTAGGCCTGCTTTCTATTGACCAAACAAATTTCAACAAGATTACAAACTTTTTACGGTCTCCCACGAAATTAATGGATTATTTGGAAAAATTATCTGAGCTATTGCATTCATGTAATTTCTGATGCAGATTTTACACATCTTTTATCCACCGTGACCAACACTTTCTTAATACTGATTGCCCTTATCTAAAAAACGTACTCGTGCCACTCTAACTTTTCGCTTGCAATTTGGGAAATGACTACACAGTTTTAAAAAGTAGTGAACCCGTTAATGTAATAAGAGTTGTAGAAAAGTTACAAGCCTTCGGCAAGAATGTGACAGAAATTGCCGTAAAAGGAGAAAGGAGAAAGGGCATGAAAATCATTTGATCCATTTGTCAATGATGCCAGAGGCGTTAGCATACATTAGAAACTTCGTGGTAAATGTGGATCTCGAACACAGGGACTTCATTATATCAGTTGTTGATTGTGCTTATCATGGGCTTTGTTCATGTAGGTTTCGCAGTACGTCAAAATTCCCAGATAAGCTGATCCCCGTGGATCCGACCTGGTCCGTAAAACACTCTGATATCCAATCTTTTATTCACAGTCTGCTATCTTTACTGATTCCAACTATCTGTCCAAGTGTTGCCTAAGTCCGCTCTGTATATTATGGTCACATCCTCTGCTGTAGTCTTTGTTCTGTGAACCGCGATGAGAGGAGGCTTTTAGAGGAAACTAGCAGAAAGATACACAATTCTTCTAGTAATCTCTCTCCCACCCATCCGATAAGTTTGATATGCTGGTCTACCACTCTTTTATGGCATACGCGTGGCGCGTCTTGGCACTGGACCGTATTAGGTAGAAGATACCTTTTACCGCACCACGACGCTGTCGGCACCCACGATCAGCTGACCGGTTTCAAGCTCGAGACTCGTAAACTTTTGTGTGAGTGATGTTGGCTCACAGGTATACATCGTGGAAGAATACTGGAAAAATAACGCAATCTGGGGTTAGCACACTGATTGACTGATTCAGAACCAACTGCTAACTTCCCATCTTGCAGATTTCGGACCAAGCTTGCAAAAGCATGCTTCGTCCCAGTATTGACTCAACTACCAGCTGTCTCAGACAGAAAAACCGGTGGATGGTTGGTGAAAGTTGACGGATTTGATCATCTCCAACAGAACTGACCGATACGAAAGTAACATCTGCAATAGGACACAAGACCTCAGCAGCGGGGTTACAGTTGTCAGACCATGAACATATAGAAAAACAAGTGAACAACCTGTGTGATAGAACGACACAACCATGTATTTGGGAGCAAAGTCCAGCTGAACAAGAAAGAACGGACTATCATATTCAATGTCTTTAGCGCCCTCTCATGAACGATTCTCCAAAAAAGCGGAAATACCGACATTGATAACATATTGTTTCCTATGCCGTTTTCAGTTGATTAGAAACTAGGCGATGGTTCGCACGAAACAGCTTGTCTTGTGACTAATCGTTAATGTCATAGACTTTTGGTTAGATTTTTGACTTTCTGAGCTGTGCCTCAACTAACTGATCACGAAGACAGATGGTCGTCTCAAAGGTCATCGTGTGTTTGAGCTTCCTGTCGACTACGGATTTTAGACTGCTTGACGTCTTATGGACTGAACACCACTCATAACCAAAATCTCCCACTGTTAATCAGTTATCAAAATATTGTTCAACAGGCTAATGATTCCTGTGTCTTCAACTTGGAGAGAAAACCTAGCAGAAGGGTCAACGAGTGGAGTTAAAAGTACAGTAACTGTGTCTCCTCTCGAAACGATCGGGCAACCTGATCATTACTCACAAGTGAAAGTGGTTGAACGTTCACATACGATAATTCGGTTATGCCCAGTGCGAGGACAGTGGCGCAGGGTTGCCTCCTGATAGTGTGGCAGCCGGAGTTCTAGTCCTGACAGTGATAAGGATGTGCACTACTGATGACCTATTACAAGGGTAAAACTCGAGTATAGTGCATTTTTTCGGAAGCAGCTAACTGAATTGTCACGTGGAATGCAAAAACTGCTATCAAATGCGAGTGCTGTTCAACTTACACCAATCAAACTCTCTACTGTTCAGTACTAATCACCTCCTGATTTTAAGTACTACCCAAGTTTTTATCAGTGCGCCTACGCTTAAGAAATTGTTTGGACAAAAACTACACGGTACCGATAAACACAATCACATGTTATTCTGAAAGCGCAAATTGTCAGTCGGTCAAAACATGAGTAAAAATAATCGCAAAGGCCAAAAAGTTGAACAATCAAACTTCCACAGCTGCGTCACATCATTCTTGTACCACTTTTAAAAGGGCACCAAGTTTATGGTATGTAAACCGTTAAAACATTCATCCTAACAGACGTACTGGGCAAATTCAACGTGCCCAACAAAAAGCTTTATAAAATGTGGCCAGTCTTCAAAATGGGTGAATAAGTCCTTGCAAAACCAATGTCGCCTACGCTCAACATAAATGGTTGACAAGCTACCGTACGTGTTATAAATGTACACAAAGAGAAACGTATTAGATCGGAGAATTAAAGTCGATGCCACAAGCGCTTTCATGGTCTTCTCCCTGTGACCGTTGTCAACAATATATCTGCCAGATACTTTGCTAACATCGCAAACGTCTAAGGTTCTCGTTATCTACTAAAAGCAGCTATGGATGTATTCAAATTTTTTTGTAACTGTGTGGTGTTTAGTAAACTGTGGAGTTTTCGTTTGCGCTGAAAATGTTGATGAGGATGACGAAGATAGAAACGTGGCTTAAAGAGACAACATACAGAAATTAAACAGATTTCACCATGAAGTAACATAGTTTCGCAGCTTAAATTGTATCCGTTCTCATCAGAGTTAATTTGAACATCATTCGTAACTGGCCGTTATTTTTGCAACCTCATAGATTTTTTAAGTAAGCCCCCTTCGGAAAATTGCACTAGATTCGAATTTAGCTCTCGTTAAGTCTCATCAGTAATACATATCCTTGCGACGGCTGGAATTTGAACTTTAGTCGGGCTTTCATGAAACAACCGTGTTGATCATTACGCCTGAAACCACAAGTTAATCAAAAGCAAACAATTTGCTGAAGTCATCCGACAGTCACTATCATGTTGCCTCACCTCTTAGAGGAGAGTAACATTAGTTGTTCTGTTACATCATGTCTACAAAACCATACTCAGACCTTCACAATTCAGTTGGTTTTACAGAATCCATTGAACTCCTTAAAAAATATCTAGATCCTTCGACGCTTTAGATGATCCAAAGTGAACAACATTCCTAGTCGATTACCGTTTTTGCAGTTAGGTAGGCATTTTGACAATGAACACCCCTCAAGAACTTCACCGTTGCTAGACCCCGTCATCATTTCATCTTGCTACAGACGCAGTTCGAACTCTGGTTCACGACCTTCACTACTACTGTAGTCTACCAAGGGCGAAATCCCAGTCTAATGCTTCTTTTTAGTAAGGACTGACTAGAAAGTTCATCTGAATGCTAGCCTGCAACCAGTTGTGAGCGGTGTTCAATTTATGTTTACTGGGTTCCTGATTACTTATGAGCAACATAAAGAGCTACTGATTTGAACGTTTATTTATGCTCATTCACAGCCTAGCACTCCATGGCTTGCTGTGTACGTATCCCATAGAGGTAATGAAAACCAGATTAGTATCGATGATTTTGATATCAGAACAAGTGGAATTTTCCGCCTAGCCTAACTTTTACGCTTCAATTTTGATGTCCGTTCTTTTTACTGTTACCTTTGATGTTATAAATAAAAATGTCGATAACTGAAAGAAAAGAATGCCAAGATATCTGTTCACTCTGACAGTTGTGCAATTTTAGTAATTCATATATGTAACTTACACAGCATATTACTTGAAGCTGAGAGAATACGTCGTATGAGTGATTCAGGTTGTAAAACATCTGACGAAGTTACAGAATAAAATTTCTGTAAACGACCGCTACCTGTTTTTCTATTATGCATATAGTCAGTGATTTACAAAACATTATCAGTTCAAGATTACTTTATGTCATTTTCCATCAAACTGAACCGGCAGATTCGCCACCGAAAACTGGAATTCGTGAGGCACGACGATAGATCAAACAGTGACAGTTGAATAGGTAATAGAGTTGAAAGGTTTCATTCACGATGTCAAAGAAAATTCGAATGCAGACGAGGATCCAAATAACTTGTACTTATACAGGTCTGCCTAACAGATGCATAGTGGTTACTAACAGCCTACAACACATTTTGTATCTGCATCTACTAACGAAATGTAGAAAACCAAACCGACCACCTGACTGGGATAAAAACACGAATGTTGTTGTCCATTCAGCAAACAAGTCTATTGGCATGGGCTGCCGAAAAACAATTAAGGGAAAGATTGTGGTCTCCTTATGACCTAATTTTAAAATCACACGTAGAATTATTTTAAGTGCTCGAAAGTTTCCGATACCCCGGCTTCATTTGTCAAAATGGTTTTATGTAATATGCATCCAGTATAGCGAGTGTTTATGGCTGTATGCTTAGCTCAATGATGATACAATAGGAAATAGCCTGGCGGATGGAGTTGTAACGAGCTTGTTAAATTATCAGCTGCTCTTCCGGTATAGCTGATGGCTTGTAACTTCAAGTTCTTCGAAAGCCGACATTTGAAACGAGCTAATATCATCGACTCAAAGCTTAGCAGTAGTACAACCTGTACCACAGATTTTGAAGTAACACCGGAATAGCTTAAGACTAAATACTTCATGGCGATACCTAACTATCAGAAAGGGTAGAGTGAGGATATCGCAGGAGACTAAATACATCCGATAAGTTGAAATAATGACCTTGGTTTTTGTCATCCAGAGCCGGTTTCCAACTTTCATATCTTATAAAAGATTTTAAAGATATCCTAGATGACTGATCGGTATGTGAAACAAAGCAATAAATGCTATCCATCCACTTCAGAAAGAGTAGATAAGCTCCGGTTAGTTCTTCTAATAGAGTAAACATTATTCAGAAAACTAATCATCTAACGTTTAAATAGAACTGCTCATTTGCGCTTAGTGTATGACCATCATGTGAAAGTGAGGCTCAAAAACTTTTTGGATATTTTGCCAAGACAAAAGCATCACCACATCCCATCGTCCCTCTTAAAACTGAATCGGGTGAACGGTTCATCTGGTCATGAAAATACCGATATTACTTCGACTATTTCAACACTCTTACCATGGCGTTAAGTGATCATAATGAGGGCGAACGTCATAGGAACTGGCACGTCAGTTACTGAGTCAACATGTCACCAACGTTAGTGAAGAATCAAGAGTGATGACTTACCAGTACAAGAAAAAAGAATAACAACAAAGTATTATTTTCAGTGGTATCTTCGAGCGAGTAACCGAAACTAAAATGTCGTAAGTATACATTGAATTGATAAGCATAACAATATTCACATCAAGAGTAAGACAAACTCTGACAAACCTTACACAGCCGAGGTAAATAAGGCGCTAAGGCTAGCTCTGAAAACATTATCAAAACGCATATTTCGCATAGCTGCGCGCAGTAATATCTAATAACTGTCATCTCCCGGTTTCAGCATAAGAGGGGAAAGAGACGTCAACATCTCAATCGACAGCAACCCTTAATGAACGAAAAACTGTTAGATAAACAGAGTCTGAAGGCCTGAATTTACCTCCCATTCCGAAGATGTTGTAATACCCATCATTTTAACTAGATGGGTTCAGCTTTATAGACTATGGTCGACGGAGTTCATGTCTCTATGCGAAAGAGGTTGTAAGTTTTTAATAAAATTTACCAAAAGTGTAGCTTATGTCTACAATGTTTCCTATCAAAGTGAGCCCCCTTGAATTTTACCTGAACGCGGAATGGACAACCACCTGCGATTGATGTGTAATTTATGATATGTATACCAGAAGATTCTTCAGTACATTGAACACAACTACGTGCATAGTAATGTGTTGTCTCTGTTTTTCCTGTTAAACTACAGAAATGTTTAGCTAAATTTTAGAACGTTCTTTTGAAAAAACTTTACGTTTTTTTGTTCACTGTTTATAACAGGAAGGTGGTCACCTCTGAGTCTTCGGTATTCCAGTGGGTAAATATTTTGAGCCAAGACTCGCAGTTAACTTTCCGAAGACCTACTACCAGTTTTTTCACAACTCACTGTACACACTCAAATTCATTTATGTCTTTCTAAAGACCAGAATGAATAGCTGGGTTAACGTATTCAAGCAATGGTTAGACATAAACCCCGTGAGGATTTTAAAAACCTTCTTGTCAGTTCGTGGAAACGTTTGTTTTATCAAGACTAGTAGAGCGAAGCTTTTTTTCTGGCTGCTTTGTCGTGAAGGAACGATAAGAGCAAACTGGACAATAGCCATATGCCAACCGTGTATTATAAAGACTGCTAGAATTGCCACGATGAGAAGCGTGTACGCTTACCGTCACTGAAAAGAAGACATCACTCCTCTGACCACTGTTTGACGTCACTGAAGTCAGCTTGCAAAGTGTTTGGATCATGAAAGTACCAGATATTCAAGTCAGCCGCATAGAATACAAGATGACTGGGAATACTCTCCGGTAAATCACTGGTATAAATTAGTAGTCGACCAAGGACAGATCCCTGTGGTACATCCGCTGATGTAGGTGCGACGGAGGAGAGATCAGAGCCGGTTTCAACACTAATGGTACCATCATTAAGAAGTGAAGCAATTCAACGGTGAACGTCACCTCTGATACCGTACACCCCAATTTTCTGTAAAACTGGGCTGTGTAGTACAAAGCCAAACGCCCCAACAAAGTCGAGGAAAATGGCGCCAGATATAAGACAATGGTTTTTAGCATCTATCAGGTTGTCCCTACAAAGAAGCATGTTCGTTACACAGGACCCGTTCGGTGGGAATCCGGGCCTCGATACAGTGATGAGAGCACTGTCTAAAATGCGCCTTAAGATAGCTCATTTAAGGAGACGCTCTATCATTCCACACTGAATACTCGTCAGGCTGATTGCTTGGTAACTGACAGGACAGTGTCGATCACTCTAATCATATATAATAGTGGCCGTTGCTTGCTATCATTCCTCGAGAAAGATGTCAACCGAAACAATTGACATAAGTCAAGAAATGGTTTAACAAGTATAAAAGAAGCTTTCTTTAGTATTTTTGGGAGAATCCGGTTTGGGTCCATTGAACTAAAATGGTTTGAGTTAGGAAACAAATCCTGAACGTCATGCACTATAAATTCTGCATATGGAAAAGGCTGCTCACATAACCGTGGAGGAAGATACCGAGAAGAAAGTGATGAGTCACAATTGTAATCTGCGGCTTACTTGTCGTTGATTAACTGAGCAACGACATTCGTTTTGACGGTGATTGCACCACTCGAATGACGCAAAGACAGAACTACTGCGTGCATAATAAGCAGGCAACTTAAGATTAACATAGATAACGACCTCTCCCGTATATCCCCTCTTGCCATCCGCACGGTAAACAGAATAACCAGGGATAGAGATTTCATTACCACTGATCTCTGGTATCAGCCATGTTTTCGTGAGAGCCACAATGTGAGCTCGCTTGTCGTATACTATCTGTCTTAGTTGTGAGAGTCTATTCGTCAGATTGAGACAGTTGGTATAAATACTATTTAGAGTCATCTCATCCTGGGATGACCCCAGAAGAGAAACGGGAAAAGACAGAAGAATGGAGGCATACTTCCCATAGAAATAGGAAGAGAAGTTAGTGGCTAAGATTAAGTTTTGTCGGGCTGTTTGTGTCAACTTTTTTTGAAGCCTTTTCGAGTTGTTGCAACTCGGTGCCTCTTTCCGTACCACAATGACGACCTCCGCGTACGTACGGTTTGGCTGACGGCGTGAGTGTGACTGAACCTTTGTATAACACATTAGGCGATATGCTTGGTGTCATTTGGCGCCACCACTTTTTGTGGTTTTTGTATAGGTACAACTCTCCTCGTTTGTAGACTATACTGAGATACTCGGGGGACACTGTCTGTTCGTGTAGCGTTTAGTGACCATGCCTTTTGCTAGAATCCTACCGAATGTGAAGAAGACGAAGAAACACCGGTGACAGACAATTTTAGCTAGTCTGGACTTGTGCTGCTTTGACAACGAAAGCGGAGTGACACTGAATTCTCTAAGGAGTTGTATACGTCTACAACCTGAAGCCGTCTCCATAGTGGACATTTCACTGCGCGCTCTTCAGTAGAATAAGATATACCTGTCTCTTGATCGCTTTTAAAAAGACATGACATTAGGTGAAAAGTTCATAGAATAGTAACTGTGTTCGGTAGAAGACTCCCAACATGAAAGTCAACTATCAAATCAATACAAAATTCTATACGCATCCTATACTCACCAACAGATTTCTCCACATAAACAAATGAGCGAATGAGAAAATATCCTCTCAGTCCAAAGTTTGTCACATACAAGGTATTGTATGGATAAGACTGCTTCTCAGGTGGAGCCCATCAAGCCGGGAACATACTGTTCAAGTTTGTGGTCAAAGATGAGTCGATAGAACCGTTCATACTCTACTTGGTCGAGAAATGTGCAAACGTCTAACGGACGTACAACGCTATCGATCGTCTCCCTAGGGCATACCTACAGCGTAAGAATGTGTCTGTCGGTGTGTATGCTTGTTTTTTGACGGTGCTTGGTAAGTTTGGATGTCCAGGTAAGTTTGTCAATTTGATTAGATTGTTGCATTTGGGCATGAGGGCGAAGGTGCAATCGTGTGGATCGACCTCTGATCATTTCGGCATTGTCACTGGCGTGAAGCAAGGTTGTGTCCTGGCTCCATCCCTAGTTAGCTTATATTTGACCGCCATGCTAACAGTTGCTTTTCAGGATTCTGAGGAGGACGGTGTTGAGGTAGAGTTCCGGACGGATGGGCGCCTACCGAATATTCGACGCTTCGGCACCCCAACCCGGTTATATACCTCACTGGTGGGCATGCTCCTGTTCGCAGATGACAGCGCGCTGTTCGTGCATAGCGAGGACGAACTACAGCGATTTGTCACGGCTTTCGCGACCGCGGCATCCAAGTCTGGACTGGATATCAACACAGGTAAGACATTTTCTTTCTTTCAGCCTTCTCCGGGCGGAGGTACAATCTGTGCACTTTCACCCCAAATCCGTGTTAATGGATATGTTGTTGGCAGCTGCACATATTTCTGCTACTTTGGCAATAGTCTGTTTACCGATCTGTCAGTGGACCGCGAGTTGAGAGTTCGTGTGGCAAAAGCTAGTACTGCTTTTGGACGTCTTGAAAGACGTGCTTGGAAGGACCACAGCCTGAAGCTGAGCACTAGGCTCTTTGTCTACCGCTCAATGGTGGTGTCTACACTGCTGTACGGCAGTGAAACGCGGACATTGTATCAGCGGAACGTGCGCTATCTGAGCCACTTTCATTTGCAATGTCTAAGACGCATCTTGGGTATTCGGAGGTCGGACATGGTTCCGAACACTGAGGTACTGCGGCGAGCGGATATGAACGGGATGGAAGCCTTGCTGATGTTGAGTCAGTTTCGTTGGCTGGGTTATGTCCGTCGGATGGGCGATGACCGTATCCCGAATCAGCTGCTGTATGGACAACTGAGATCAGGTAAGCGAAGTCCAGGTGGTCAAAATTGGAGATACCAGGATGCTGTGCAGGTGAGTCTTTCACGTTGTAAAATTGACTTTAGATGTTGGGAAGACTTAGCGTTGAACCGGACTGCTTGGAGGAATACAATTCGGACGGGCGTCCGCGAGTTCAACGTGCAGTTATTGCGCGGCAGAGAACGAAAGCGCGTGGTACGCAAGGGAACCATCGGTGCCATAGGTCGTGGTGACATGACTACATGGCGTTGCGGTGTGTGTGGCCGCGAATGCGCTGGCCGTTTGGGATTAGTAGGTCACCAACGTACTCATAGTGCACCGTCGGCGAAGAGACAACGAATACGCTAGGCTCAGGCAGGTCATATCTGCATATCCGTTCTGTTTTTAATAATGATTGCATCGACCAAGACCATGGTCGTTTGGCAACTAATTTGCTCCTCTTTTCAAAAACATGGGTGTCTGTTATCTTCTACCTAATCTTTTCTTGGGCTTTGTTGGTGTATTGAATGATGAATCGTCTGTCTGATCTTTTTGTAGTTCAACTTTGAGTTTTGTTTTCAACTTCAGCCTCCCTGGAATGTACTAGCATGCACTCGTATACTGAAATGCTTCTTGCATTATATTTCACACATCTTTCTTTCTGGTATAGGTCTTGTCGTTGCAGTCTCTTTGTTTATTTTCCGAGATATGAGGGTTTCCTTTTCCTGCTAGCCATTCAATTGGCTAACCAGCATTGGCCGACTGGAAACAAAGACCTCACTCACACACCTACTGGTCTTATTCCTTCGGGTTTACACTGGATACGTGTTGTGTGAGTGGGACCGCAAGTAGTGCAGCGCAAGCCACTTGGAGTGATGATTTAAATCGCAAACGTCCTTTGGCTTCGGTCACTGTGGCAGGCTAATTCGTTTCGGATGCCGCCAACCAGGCTTGTTATTACTATCGACAATCTGCACATGTTCGTTGCTTGTGTAACGCAACAATTTCCAGAGACAACTTTTATAGGGTCAATCAAATCTTTAATACGCATGATTTATGGTTTGATACGTTCCTATGCATATTATCAAGTGCGTACTCCAGGAGAGGAGACTATACAACGGAAAACAGAAATCGGCTTTAAAACTGATAATACAGGGAAAATGCATGGTTGTGCCAATCAGTCATTGTCATTGTTGTCATGGCAGTGCTGAGCTCACAAAAAAGTATTTTTACACTCAGAAGTGAACGCCAACGTCTCAAAGCAACTGTCTCAGCATACCGCAACAAACGGGCATATCGATTGCGTAGAAACTGTGATTGCATATGTGGAATTTAGTGATGGCTGTCTAAGAAATGGCGGGCGATCACTAATGCTCAAGACTAAATGTTGACTTGTACTTGCTTCCTTACCCATGATGAGATGCGTTCCGAGATCCGACAATTCAGCTGTTGACCTGGTAAACACATGAAAACGAAGATAACCGAGATTTTTGAAATGGAGCTGGAATCTGCCTTGTGATACAAGTTAGTTGTATCAGTGTGCTTGTTCAACGTGTTTGAATGGTGTAGGCAGATGTTTTTGACGTATTCCGTTTTATTCTCCTACAACTCATAAGAACGGACAGAAAACGTAAGTTGTGGGATGTCGTCATTTCGTTGCATCTATTTAGCCGCTTACTTACAACATTCAGTTCACACGTGCTCATGAATACGATGCAAATGGTGTAAGATTTGACGGATAAAATTGTGTGTGTGTATGTGCCATTCACGCCCTATTTATATATATGCATTGTTTGTCGTAAGTGACCGGCCGAAGTGATCAAACGAAATATTGACGCACCGCGTCATGTGTCCCCTTCATGTTTTGATGAAATACAAAAAAAGGACCCAACGCCTAGGATTTTTTTACAAACGCTTTCATTAGTTACAACAATGTTGTCCATTGATTAATGCAGAGACAGGAGAGCATAAGCCTTCTTTCTTCTTCCCTCTTGCGTGAACCTATGAACCTTGGACATATTTCCCGTTCATGTTGATTTCTATTGTATATGCCAATTCAGGCGCTTCGGGAGAGTAAATGACGTCGGTCTCACTGTATGCAGTCCATATAAATACATAACAGAATCCCATCCAATATAGCTCAATCGTTCCTTATACTTTGGTTGAACCAAAACCCTATGAAATTCTCTCAGTTTACAATCTGACTAACCAGATAGGTGAAGTTCTTAGAAAATACACCATTTTGGCCGCCGCATGAACCCTTCTTTTTTGTGTGAGCAACTGTCGTTTGTTGCCATCGCTGCTAGCAAACAACAAGGGTAGGCAGAAATGAACTACCTGGCCACTGTGATACATAGTACATTGTATATCCCATCTTACGTCAGTGTGCTTACATCGCTGACTTTTTTGATTGTCTATCAAGATCTGTCTCAAACTCAGCCTTTATACCTCGATACATTGGACAACTTGCTACAACATAGCCAGCGCTGTGTGTGTGAGCGCGCTTGTCGTTTATCGGAAACATTTTTGGCGCGTAGGGGGGATAAGTAACACAGACGAAAACGGCTGACCAGTTGGTGTTTTTGATGCAGGCTGCTAACCGACAGAATTCTAGTAACCGCTCGGCTGTCTTCACAGTTCAGTGAGCTCGCCTTTACTGTCATATGATTTAATGTACGCGCACATCCAAAATAAATTCCCGAATGAGTCGACAACAATTTGTCTAGTCACCTTTGGCACTTCTAACCATGATGCAATTATGTTGATTGATTAACTGAGGGAGACAGCTGTGCAAATCGATGCCACGCCAACTTTCGGTCATATAGATTTTCTGCTGCCTACGCTTACAAGCGAATGCCAACCGTTGCCCAGCCCATTAAGAAACTGAATAGCAGATGATATGACACCTATCTGACACAACAGTTCGCGTTTTCGGAACACGTTAACACCCACCCACTTGTGTTGTTATGTCGAAGTGTCCAGTTCGGATGACCGGTACTATCGGCTTATGTTTTACTACGCTGTTATAGAGGTAAAATCGAAATGCGAACATCCAGTAGATCTTCAGTAAAACAAATAGGCCGTGAAAAGTGGTGGATGAACACATTACCTAGTGAATCATCAATATCAAGTTAACAACAACACAAACCAGATTTCTCTAAAAACAATTGACGGATAGAATCATTGAATCGATCAAGAAGGGACAATGAATTTGGGACAACATCATGCTTATGAACAACTATTTCTGAATACACATAACCAGTTTGAGTCGATTGATTGTGGTTGTTACAGCAAGCATCAGGAATTTTGGATTAGTATGTACGACTTGGATGTGTAGCGTAACTAGTTTTCACGAAGTGGCTATCGATTGTGGACATCAGTTTTTTGCGTATTTAACCGACATGGCCGTGCTTCAGAGAACAGGGCTGAACATTTGTTTCATCAACTAGAAGTCCAGTCACACTTTCATCAGTCAACCGTGTTTACCACTGCGCCACTGACCTCACATTAGACATGACTGAATTGTTATGTGTGAATGCGCATCCACCTTCGCCTGTGAGTGATGATCAGGTTGCCCGATCGCCTCGAGAGGAGATAGAGTAACTGTCCTGTTAACTCCATTCGATAACCCTTCGATTAGGACATTTCTCAAGATTGACTGATGAGTAGTAGGGGGTTTTGGATTTACCATATGTTTTATCTCCAACCAAATATAGCTGACAGCCTAGACATGGTCAAAGTTAGTCACTGATGTTGCTGATAATGGATGACCAAACAACGTTTCATCCAGCAGGGAGAGGGAGCGTACTTTTTCGTAATAGAAGGCCACGTTGGACGACATCTGCAAATTCCCTTGTAATTACGCATAATTTATGAAATGATGCACAGAACTCTTGAAGCATGTGAATCATCGACACTACAACCTCAAGGTCTCCCGACAGCACAGAAAGCTGGAATGCGGTTTAGGCCTGTTACTAACAATATTACAAGTTGACAAGCCAATCAGTCACCATTTTAATGACACTAAAACGGAAAGTTTATACATATTACGTGGACAATATTTTCCAACTGATCAGCTGCCTAGTCAATATCAATCACGCTAACATGGACTTCCAGGCGCTGTTAATAAAAGCCCCACTACGCGAGAAAATCAATGATATTTGTTAGTTCATCGGTACGTATCATGTTGTTTTGCCCATTCTGGCTTATATTCCCTGACAAATTTAGTATGGTGAAAATGTAATTTTTCGTTTTCAAGATTGTCCGTCGTGTCAGATAGATAAGGTAGCGGCGGAAGGTCACTTAGAACTCATCTTAACAGACTATTATGTTAGGGTTTAAGCAGAGGTTGAAAATACATGTTTGCCATGCAAAAGCCACTACGTTGATGATATGTATAGTCTATCAGAAATGATAATAGGTAGCTGAATGTAACCGTTAATTAGTTTAGAATTGAGCCCAATCAACTGTTGTCCGGTCAATTTGAAACTAACAATTGTCTGCCAATACCAAATTTACAAGTCGTTGAAAAGACACCTCTGTTGAAAGGACTCTGCATGGGAAACCTACGTTGTCCGGTAAATTCCTGAATTTCAACAGCCTCAAAGTAATCCAAAGTAAACACCCATTAATCAGTACAGGCGAATCTGTACACACGATGGTACTACGGAGGATCTGGGCTTCATCAAAACCGCACTGAAATGAAACGATTATTCCAAAAGAATCACAGAAAAACAAAGTATATCATAACCTTTATCCAAAGGAGTGGCCACTGCAGACAAAGAAGAATTCGTATAGATCTGTTTGGTGAGGGTGAGTATATGGTGCGCCAAACAACACAAAGACGAATGAATTTAATCGAAAAAAACTCGTAATACATTGAACCCGGTGTACCCAACCGGTTTCAGGGATTACCAATGTCCTCAAAGATCAACCTGTAGCTTCCATTTTACATTGATCTCACCGATTTATGTAAAACGGAGGAGAAAGTTACATGGCCTCAGTCTGGATGTGCGTAATCACCAGAGTAAAGGAGCATCTGCATAAGTGATTACAAAACTCTGTGTTATCTGAGAACTGCGGTGTCGTTGAGATACGCAAAAAACCAGTGTCCACAATCGATAGCCACTTCGTGAAAATTAGTTACGCTACATATCCAAATCGTACGTTCTAATCCAAAATTCCTGATGCTTGCTGTAACGATCACAACCAGTCGACTCAAACTGGTTATGTGTATTCAGAAATAGTTGTTCATAAGCATGATGTTGTCCCAAATTCATTGTCCCTTCTTGATCGATTCAATGATTCTATCCGTCAACTGTTTTTAGAGAAATCTGGTTTGTGTTGTTGTTAACTTGATATTGATGATTCACTAGGTAATGTGTTCATCCATCACTTTTCACGTTCCAGCTAGTTCGCTCGAGATTTTTAATGAAGTAAACGGATTCGCATGTCTTCTGACTATATTAGGCAAGATCTGTGTCGTCCTTGTGCTAATCATCCAGCTCTTCTGATGATATCCTATTGAATAATGACGATTGCTTCGAAGATAATGATAAATCCCTTAATTGTCTCTGTTTAGCTGACAATCCACGCACTTTTAGCTGGCTACCTGGCAGTCAAACGGTCATATAACATGGTTCGTAAAGTAAGCAGGTGAAAGACCTCACAGTGAACGCGTCAACATCCAGATCTAGAAAGCCTACGGGCACTTGAGTACATGTAATGATCTGAATGAGATAGGGTTAACAGTGACCAGATACTAATAGGGTTGAGAACGACAAAGTAGTGAGCAAGACTTGTTTTTTGTATTTGATCAATAGGCTAGTTACAACACAATAAATATGAAACTTTACACGCTGAACTAGGTTTTCTACGAGAAATGCTCATATAGAATGTCTACCCAATGTGCTTCATTCAGAAGGCGATGGAGGCGGTAGAGTCGAAATTTAAACCCCCAACTGTGAATATGAAACTTGCGTTTATTAGTCTTCCTTACAAGGGAGATCCCATGGCCGAAGTTGTCGCAAGAAAGCTGAAAAAGTCAGTCGAAACAATCTACCCTACCGCTCAAATGTGCACGAGTTTCCGTTCAAAACCCGTTAACATGTCACAACTCAATTACAAACTTCCGTGTTCCACAGCAAGCCGTTTTGTGTACTCGTTTGTTTGCTCATGTGGAGAATCATACTTTGGTTGTACTACAGGGCGATTGTCTGACAGAGTGCGTGAACATTATGATACGTGGTTGAACAGTGGGGTAGACGAAACGGTTTCAAACACGACTGTTGCACATTTGATTGACTCTACTCATTATGCCAATAAGAAAGATACCTTTCAGATTGTCTGCCGAGTGTCAAATTATAGATCAAAAATGTTGAGATTCCGAATGCTAACCGTTGCCGAGGCCAAAAGTATCCGATTGCGCGACCCTGACCTTTTCGATCAGAAGTGCATGCGGACACTTAATATCCCCTGGCCCACAATTTGGAACAGTGATTACGTAACCGATCACAAACAAGCTGTCCATAACCCATGCTGACCGTTTTTCTGATTCACCCTAATTACTGTTTTCATAATTAATGTGTTGTAAATAGTCTGATGATCAAACATCGAAAACAAGTCTTGTTCACTACTTTGTCGTTCTCACAATTACTACTGGTATTTTCGAACAAACTATTAAGATTCACCAGCTCCAGACGTCTGTCTGGTCGGGCAGGACCAAAACACATACTCGACTGTCTTTGAGACATCAGTGCAGACTGGTAAGTCAAGTGAAATAGTTAGGGCATAACTTTTGATCTGGGAGACTCTGTTGTGTGTATGTGTGTGGACTTAGCTTGGTATGTTGATAAGAAGTGTAAACACTAACCAAGTTAACGACTTGTATGTGTATGCATGTACTGTCGAGGCAAGTGATTGTATGCGTTCAACTTTGAAGACAGACCTGTCCTCGCAATTTCTTTCACATGGCTGGTATGTTTACTTTTAGCCATGGCAACCAATTCGTATATATATATATATATATATATATATATATATATCCAACACATTTATTTGTTTGATAACGGATCCTAGTGTGGATTTGAAACGTTACAATAAATCGTTCACTACTCAGCGTTTGCCCCATTTTTACTATATATATATATATATATATATATATATATATATATATATCCAACACATTTATTTGTTTGATAACGGATCCTAGTGTGGATTTGAAACGTTACAATAAATCGTTCACTACTCAGCGTTTGCCCCATTTTTACTATTTCAAATATATATGTGTCAAACTCCGCCTAAGGATAAGGCACAAAAATCCAGCTTGTTTTTCACTTCGTTTTGCTAACCAATTTATAACGGTTATAAATCCATTTGATACTAATCACAGTTATCGGGGAGTGTAATACTGACATTCCTTAGACAACAGTGTCCTGGGTATCGCGTTATTATGTGTGATTTAACCTGATACAAGTGTGCACCAATGTCAACTGCGGATTAATCAACCACAAATTTCATGTGCGCTCCTCGCACTACTGGCATCAGAACATCTTATCTGAGGTTTGCCAGTGACCACTTTGCACTCGTTTTCAGTGTCCGTTTGCGGAAAAGAAAATAGTTGTCATTCTTATCATTTTTGGCATCGTTTGTGCATGAACGACTGTATGATAGTATTGATAACAACCCATTCATTGTGAGGAACCATAGGGGCCATTTTAATAGGTCACATCAGCACACCAGCACAATGAAAAAAGTAACGGTTTCCAGTGCCCACTTAGACTGTCACAGAAGTATGTCAAGTAAGACTATACATATTGCCCTTTACATCAGTCGCTGAATGACAGTTATCTCAAGTGCAACAGGGTTGACTGGGAACAGCGCGTTTCATGTATATCCGCGGAGGTCACAAATGAACCGAACTGTTGAATGAAGTTCGAAGGTAGAGTTAGGTTGGTCGGTTAACAGAACGCAGTTGGATTTTATATTTTCTTAGCTTCGTCCCATAATCGTCACAATTATAGCATTAGTCATAGTTTGCAGCAGGAATACAAAATACGGACATACATGATCATAGTACGCGTTACTTGGCGGAACCATAACACACGTGCACGGCTTTCGACCTTAACTCTCGGCATCTTACAGTTGAGCACTCGATTTTCGGTATCAATCACCTGAATGACCTCTATTGAATGGTCCTTCGGGGATTTATCGTTTCTCACGCAAACCTGCACTTTTGTCAAGGTCTTGCTTGACAGAACATCGTAATTGCAGCCACCTGGAAAGTTGACAACGAAGAACAACACAACCAGCACGAGCTTTCATTAAAATTGGAATGTTCTCGTTTTGTAGAAATTTCAACTTTGTCCAGATGCGATGAAGATCAGTGTATCGACTGTTTTGAGTACTGTCAAGATGAGCCTATATATGTTCTGTGGGAATAGCTCAGGCAATCGAGCAAACCGAGGAAACCTTTCACTACCATGAGGAGTAACGGTTGGAAGAGATTCACCGATGGAAAGTACAATGGTTTCAATAGAATGGACTAAAAAAGCTAGCAACTGTGAGACTGCGAACAGGGAAAAAGCTGGTAAAGAAGGAAGTGATGATTAGATAGCAGAAAATAAACCCAACTACAGTCAATTCAACACATAGGAAGCATGTAACTCTGATGGTCTTATCAGGCAGCTTAGTTTGCCTTCCGTAGCGCTCGTCTGTAGAGTATATTCTAATCACTAATGGAAGTTCGACTGCGGTCCATCATATCATAACAACTACACCGTTGACCTCATATAAGACACAACCAAACGATTGGAACAAAACCTTCAACCACATTCGCTTGCAATCACCGCTGCTTTTTCTGATCATTTTGAGAGTAGATGTGGTAACTGTCCTCTCAACCCTACTCGATAATATCATTACCGTGACATAATAACCGAATATAAGTTATGTAATTCATTCTGCTTGTCAAACGGAACTTTTATTAGTGTTGAAGTTAGAAGCGTGATGGACGGAATATCTATCTGATTGTAAAGGCTGTGCTCTGATGCGAATCGTGTCGGCTTCATGATGTAAATAAAACACCACTCAGTAGGTGACTTGAAATCCGCTTTTCGACTTGATTGGAAATTCTACCTCGCGAGGTAATCGAATGAAACTAATATAACACTTTTGTTTCTCTCAATCAAGTAATCAGACAGTCTGAACATTCCTCACAAGCGGAAGTGGATGAACCTTTTGTTACACTAGTTTGCACTGCCTAATTTGAGGTCAGGGGGGCAGTGAACAGCATGAATGCCTCGCGTAAACCAAGATCGGTGGATATCTGCAAATCGTGGCAAGAATATGCTTCACTGAAGAACTGTAAGAAAGATGGAACTCTGAGCTATCCCTTCTCCTCTAATGAGGCTGGCTGAAAATTCTATCTGGATGAGAAAACAGCGAAAATGGAAGTGGTGCACCATCTACGTAACTAAAGTGTCCCCACAGTTTTGTCACGGGGCTTACATGTAAGTCACTGGTGTGAAAATTAAGCGATTTGGAATTTTGGTGGCTATGCACACAGTAATTTTCTTACGACTTTTTCCCCTATGTCTATCGTGATGACAAACCAGTGAGTGTTGCAGACAGAGTAACCCGTTCGCTATATTCACACTCTCACTTTTGTCAATCACTGTTGTCTACACCTCCACTAATCTAGCCCATTCAATGCCCCTCTTGAAAGGTGATCGAACATACCATGATCTCTGTTTTCTCGATACAAGTAGCCCTATCAGTTTTACAATATCGGTCACTGAACAGGTCACATGTGCAATCGTTTGCACGTGTTGGATCCTCAAGATTGTCGATTCGTTTTTTCTCTTTCGCTTTCATATCACCCACATAGTTATAAAACGGCATCCAGGTGACAAACCAATCCCAGCTGTTGGTAGCTTTTACACTCGGATAAACTGCTTGGATGACTCAGGCCTTGTAATACCTGACCAGCTATACACATCTACGTCTGGAGTAACAACAAAATTCCTAGTGTAAATGAGGCGAGTGTGTGACTGACATTGCACTGGTGTCAAACTGGTCAAAGTTGTGGACTTCTGATTAACTCAAGCAAAGGTGATCGCCATTGTGAACGTAACCATGAGAAGGGTATCACTCGAAATTGAGTATTGTTTACCTTACGACAAGTGAAATGCCCGACTGTGTATAAGTAATGAGAACATTTCCATCAGCCAATAATTTTGACTTTACTATGGCGTCTCATTCGAGGGTTTGTTGATTGAAGGTAACGGGGGAGCTACCGCGTCTCTCGCAACATGATCAGACATTCAGAGTATTACCTGACCGAATACGAACAAGCCCTTAAATGTGGTGGTTTCTTCATACGTAGTGTAATGCCATTCGATTTCATCCGGAAGTAATTACGACTCACATCACAAGAATGACCTATTTAACTCAAGGCTGGAACCATACTCATATATATGCTAACTGTGGAACGTCAGTCTTAAATGAACAACTGAATGGTTGTTTATTCCAGGTACTTCCATGTTCGTGTGTACAGAGCCCGATCGATAAGGTGAACACCAGACAGGATTGTTACAGTTATGATTAACGTGTCTGTCTGCGACCTGACCACCTTTGCATGATGACCGTCCATAGGCTGGCTCCCTCTCAGCGTTTGTCCGTGATTGAACCGGAATTGTGTTCGCGTGTATGCATTTAGTTACGCTTGTTTGTGTATGTGTGAAACCAACTGTCGTGCCAAGTGTGATTCTTCTGCAAGTCAGCTATGGCTGCAGTCTCTGTAATAGAATAACGAGACAGTCTGGCGACTTCCATCAAGCAAATTGAACTGATACATGCTTCATAATACTTATATGAACATAAGCTAAACCCAAGTGAAAAGTACGAATATTCGCTGGTTTCAGTTAACCTTTAGCTGGCCTTTACTGTAATGTATCTTACTGGTGGCTTTTAATCCTAATCACAAGAATGTGGGGAGGATCATTCTAGCTGGTCATAGTGAAGTGTATTGGATCCATCCAACAATTTACGTATCTGGTAGAGGGTTGGTTTTATAACAGAATCTGAACACTCTTTCTCAGTCATATCAAAATTAGTCCTATAACTCGCAGTTCATCGTGATTCATAATTTCCCGCTGTGATGCGATCCAGAAACCTAATGGACATGAAGACAGTGATCAAACCAGCTTCCACATTTACCATAGAGAACCCAGGTCATACGGTTTACATTAGATAATTTGCATTTCCACCGCTATTGATAATCACAACATTCACGGTTCATTGCATGTTTTTGTGGACTTGTTGGTATCCGAATTGACATTTCATTGGGCATCTCCTTCGGTATGTTTTTTTGAGCAGGGCTAGAGAACGTGGCGGTCCTGCAAGGATATCTACAACAGCGGCCGTTTCTACAGCACTAATTAACCTCATTGGATGCAGCCAGCTGGCCCGGTAAGAAACATGACAGCCTGATCGACGTTTGTTCGAAAAGCATGGAGTTCCCCATCTAGTTATATCAACACACATTTTGAGTCGTTTATCCAAACATCCACCAAACCTCCGTTTGCATTCGATCCAACATCTCGGATTACCTTCATCCATAATTTCCACATCATAATTCGTTTGTATCTTATTTGATTTCCTCACAACACCGTAACCTTCGTCCAATCTCTGGACTGCCTGCCTGAACTCGGTGATGATCGTCATATGTCTAAGGAAATTTTTAAGTTTGGTTCATCACGTTTAACCAGTCCGTCATAAACTAGGACCAGAAGTAAATCAACTGTGCTGAATACAAGACTGAATGAGGATATCACAAACGTTAGTGGAGACCAAATGAATTTTGGTTGGAAGAGGTGTCGTTGGCACTTCAGCATGTGATAAAACACACTTCCACATCTCGATCATTTGTTAAACCCATTCTGAAAGTCGAAACAGCAAGTGGCACAGTGACTATCAACAAGAGTGTTGACAGAACCCAAACAGATTGCATGTTTTTAATTTCGAAAGAATGCATAACTCACAGGCAAAACGCAGTGAATTAGAGAATGAAGTGCGTATGCGTGAGTCACCACTTTTGACTGATCTTCTGAGTTATCCGGCCTCACTATAGGTAAACTAATTCCCGTGGTAGCACCAATCGTGTGTAAAATGTGGTTCACCCGCCATCTTTATTACAATGAACGTCCCTTCCAGGGTCGTAGTTAAAATTATTCATTATGTCATCGACTTCCCGAGAAGGAATTATATGTCTGCACTGATCGCGTTGACAAACCAGGAACGTATTCATACTTTTGGTATTGGTATGTTCGCCGAGCTTGGCATTTAGGTTGCAAACGTTTCATCACCAAGCGAGGTGACATCATCAGTGTGTAATACTTGGTGTATTTGTAGGCGTGTCGAGTCTCTGTTCGTTCTTATCT
>LUCH01001180.1:71113-106554 GCA_013368495.1 Paragonimus heterotremus | reverse complement strand
TACCAAAACCATCAACCCGAGCTACGAACAACACCACCACTGTTCACATGTATTCATACTTGCTTGCGAGATCCTACTGTTTGCATCACGCCGACATCCGTAGAGTGGATGCTGATGCTTCTCGCCCCTAAGCCAATATTTTAAGTCATGGTGTTCTATGACCGCATAAAGTCCCTCTACTTTTTAAGGTGCATCATAAAAACAGCTTCTGTTGCACCTTACCTCCACTGATTTCTAGACTTGGTCTGAATACAAGGTTCAAACATGGTACACTGGCCAGACAGCTTTGAATCTGATGGTTTCTCATCTCGTTCCCTTAAGAAATGCTAATTGCCTATCGTCTGCTTCGTGATTAATCTACTGCAATCCAGCAGCTGGCTTATCTGTGAATCAATCTTTTGTTTACCGGGCAGTCGCAGTACCCTTCGATGCATTAATCTGAGCAGGAATCCCTCCGTTGTGCCCTGTCTTCGGCAGCAGTGCGCTGACAGAATCAATGACAGTTTCTCCCACTTCTGTCGCCAATTATCAGTTGCTCATGCGATTGCTATCTTGAACAAGATGTCTGATTTGGATGGTATAGTGTCATGTCCACACAATTCCGAATATGTAAATTCAAAACGAAGGCTTTAATTTATCAGCATATTTTGTGGGATCCCATGATTTTCATCGTTTTGTTTTTCCATGATCTTGCGTATAGCGCCTGCACTGTCGTTTCCCCGATATATGTTTCGTCATGGTGATGGCACACAGACTATTAAGGATGGTTAAGAAGAAGAAATATAGCACTTTAGTCGGCTGTAGTTCGCCTATTCTGTTGACCAGGATTGACTGAGTGGGAACTAAATTTTTCTTAGAAGCGGAAGTTGTTGACATACCAGGACACAGTTGGTGGCACTATTTTTCATTTTCGATTGGTTGACCATCCGCTTCAGTACTTCATTAATTTCTCAACCTTCTGTAAGAGGCTTAGCGGAAGACCTTCTCTCGCCGGTAATTTATTCGGTTGTGCTGATAATACTGGTGCACTGTTTCTTCATTTGACAGATGACGCATCATATTTCTAGTGTTGCTTAAATGCATGTCTGACTAATGTGCCCTGGATGCTTTCAATTTCCAGTATCTGTTGCTTCTCCATTGTTTACACAAATCCAGAAGTTGGTCAATTTCTTTTCGAATAGCCATGCTCTTCTGTTTTACTTTTGCCTCTATGAATCATGTTGCTGTTCAATAATATTCATCTAAGAAGCCTTCCTTAAACAGTCAGCCGTGAGTTGTCTACGGAAAAGTTTACCTTCTTTCCGGGCATCCGGTCTGAGGATGAAGTCTCCTTCGGAGGTTTCAGATGACCAAATTCATTCTAAAGATTAGTGGAAGCGGTGATCCAACAGTTATGGACTTCACTTCCCTAGGAGAAAACAATCACCGAACACATTTTCTGTCTTTGGGTAGTTGAGTTCGGTCTCTTTCTTTCCCTGGTATGGCTCCCATCCCCATCTTACCTCACTTGTGATGACTGTAAAGCTTTGTCCGATCAGTAACATTGCTAGCTTTGGTTGTCGTCTCCAGATTAGCTATCGGATTTTGATATGAGTTGTCTCAGCACCTTCCCATCAGTATGCTTGATAACTGTCATGCAGTAGTTAGTATAGGAGGCCTGCAATGTCGCTAAAGATTTTGAGAAAACTTCCGAACAATTGCACCGGAACCCTTCTCGATCTGGACACTGAGCTGTTTTATCCACAGCTTATGGTTTTGAATCAGTGGTCCGTAGGCCACCATGTTCCTCACTATGTAATAGGACCGAAGTAGTCGTGGTATGTTATATATCCGTATTCCACAGCTATTGCTTCTTGGTTTCAGTATTGTTGAAGATGACTTTTATTATTTTTTTTGTCACTTAATCTATCACCTTAGTTCTATCGGCTGTCCCGACTTTAATTGACTAGTTCTGTTTGTTATGCATCAAAAGATGCACGTTAGTGGCTGACGGGAGTGAATGAAATGATAGCATCCTACAGCTGTCTCTTCTGATATGTACAATTTGGAAAATTTACTAATCACGGAACTGTAGACAAACCATTACTCATAGCATTTTGCCACATCCGCGAGCTTTCCAACCGTCAACTGTGACAAACACCGAGTTCCAATCCTGGCTTGTGGCACCGACAGACGTTGCTAAAATGATGGTATGCAGACTTATTGACCACGTCGTCGGTTTTCCAGCTGGTTGTTTTCTCTAAACTTTAATGAGGTACATGTTGATGTGGTATCCGGAATCGACGCCCAATCATTGTGGATCGATAACCTTTGTGCTTTGACCAACTGATCGCGTACACTGGATCTGGTAAAACACACGATGGCAAACCAATGCCTAGCCTACAT
Organism: Paragonimus heterotremus; assembly: GCA_013368495.1. Taxonomy (NCBI): domain Eukaryota; kingdom Metazoa; phylum Platyhelminthes; class Trematoda; order Plagiorchiida; family Troglotrematidae; genus Paragonimus; species Paragonimus heterotremus. The sequence continues at coordinate 104,169 of LUCH01001180.1, read as the reverse complement.
AGTCATCCTACCTATGGTGAACCTGTTGACGGGAACAAGATTGGTCAGCTGCTGTAAGTACGTCCCATCCAGCCGTGAACACGTGACTGGGAGTCGTCACAGGTTGTTCACAGTACACAGATCGGAACCGGAAGCGGTTGGAAACAGATCGTAGCGTCCAGGCCACAGAGACGTACGCCAAACATCAATCACATAACTTCAACAAAAACAACACTATCTACGTCTAAGCCTTCATCAATAGTCTGTCTACCTATCTCACAACTTCAGACTAATGGGTTTCCCTTAAGAGCAATGATGCCTTCCCACATTCTTCTTTGTCGTCCTCACGGTTTGCCATCGAAAAATTGTAGTATATACAGACAGAATATGAATTTCCAGGATGTGAAACTGGTCAGTATTCCAGCTGAGATAAGACAAATGTTTCCAATAACAACTTTTAACAGAAATGTCAGAAACAGTTTTTTGCACAATGTTTCTTTCAAGCACACTTCGTTGCATCTCCTCAGGTACATGATGCAGTCCGCGGGTACATATAGCAAAGTCCAATGAATGTTGTCAAACCAAAAGACAAAGTCAATAACCACACAAACACACGCACTCATTCACCAATGAGTATCAATTACCGGGACAATCAGGTACTGGTGAAAAAGTCCTTCTGTAATCGTAGGGGTGGCCCCTATTTGTTGCTACAATCTCCGCGAATTGGAAAAGCCTTAGATTTTTGTTACGTAACGTATCAGAAAGGTTTTCTTCAAGTGCAGTTGAGGTCGACATGTCAGCAAGTACAGAACGATCGATGACGCAGGTTCTTTGTGACTTGTCACGTTCCGGTTGTACTGAGACAATGTCGTACCCATGACCGTTTTACGGACATAAACTGGAATGTGTTCGTCGATCCGGCTGCATATTTGCCCATGTAAGTGGCCTGACACACGAGATTTCATAAATTATATAGCACAGATGTTCATTGGCATTCAGTGGTCGCGGTAATCTTGACGATAATGTTCGGATTCAGGTGGCGTTGAACAGATGGTCTGCATTCCATTGTTGAAGTGAGGTAGATTTTCAGCAGATTAGTAATGTTACTACCACAGTGTGCTGGAGAAGTGTGTTGTGCAAAAAGTTGTTTCTGATTCCTCCGTTTGAATTCCAAAAACTATTAGATTTTAAACACATTTATCATATAGATTGTTGTGGTTGTGGCTAAAGCCAGTACAATCTTCTCCACTGCATAAACCTGACAGCTTCTCAGGTTATTCGGCAGTTTACTGTATGCTGGAAATTATGTCCTGAAAGTGGTGTCCACTTGAAGGAGTTAGGCTGACTAGTAGAGTTCAAATGTCTGCAGCTTGATTAACACAATAGATTGCATCACGTCTCGCTGAAGTGAGTCGTATGACTACCATTGTCGGTAGATGAACTAAACAGACTGATCAAGTATTAATTAAGACGCAAACGTTCACAGAAGAGAAGATTTTGAACGCTCGTTTTTGTGGGAACTTCATATCTGTTCCGATGGCCGAAGTCGTTTGGCAAAGCTCATTCGCAGTTCAAAATGTACTACTCATAACTCAACTTACAAACAATAAACGCAAAGTACTATTTTGGGAGTAGGCCAGTTTGCAGTATTCTCGCAAACTTTTGGCAACTTCAGAATGTTACGGCGGAAAGAGGTTGCGGGAGAGCAAGAGATGAGCAGAATAGGCGGCTGACCAATGAGAATACTGATTACCCGTATTTTCCGTAGATTGAGTTTTATACCAGATATCTGATGAAGTTGTAGTAGAGAAACGCGTCATTGTTATACCCCAATATAATGGTAATTTCGAAGAAGTTGAATACGTATAGTGGCTGATACAGTTTGACTAGGATTAGAAATCAATAAATTGTTGTGCGCGTCTCACAACCAACCGTTTTTCCATACAACCATCGATCTTGAATGTATTATGTGACTTTGCTTTTTCTATACGCGAACATTCGAATGCAAATGTGTAACCAGTGGTAAAAGTACGGTTGAATAATGTATTGATCCACGTAAAAAGGCTTTAGTAAAAACGTTAGTATAACAGAATCTTGGACACAAGACTTCAAATAAGTTGCTGATTCGATAAAAATTTAGTTGGAGTTAAAATTTGCGGTCAGTTCATTTTACCACGCCCACCTATACACTAAAAGGGCACAAGTTATGTATTCAGTGTGATGCTTATACTTCATCTCAGAAATCCTCATCAAAAATTGCCTAATTCAGTAGCAGCTTTTAAAGTGTATTTTTTGTCACAGAACTGTACGGCATACGTTACGATTTCTAACATGGCCTGAAAGCTGAATAGCTCACGTCTATAGAACTGACTGACAATTTTTGGGCGTGATGGGAGCAAATAGTTTGCCGCCCCATGGAACATCGACCTTACAAGATAGAAACCGGTCAAGGTTGTTTGTCACGTGGAATGCTTCAGTGCTCCACAATATCCGTAGCTAAGGTTTCATTGTCAAACAGATGAGGTAAATGAAAAGTACACGATTTCGAGATAGAGTTTACAAGCAAAGGACGCGAAGTATTGATCGGGGATAACTCTGAGAAAGTTAATCTATTCAAAGCCCTCGTTTGTCTTGAAATTAGAGAAAATGCATTTGGTAAGTGTAGAAGCCGTGAATCAAGCTATAACTATCACTGCGTAAGTTAGATATCTTGAAAATATTTCAGGATGTTAGAATGACGATAAATCAAGGCAACCCGCTAGATTGTCAAAAGCTTGTCAGCATCGAAGTCCTATAGAAGGTTTTATGTTTTTTACCCTCAGCAATTAGGTCAGACGACTCATTTTTTGAAATAAATACAGAGGAACATAAAATGTACAAAACCACCAGTATGCCTTTATTAAAAGATTTATAACAATGCAACAACAGAAAATAGGCGCCACCTGATGATAAATATGTGTACGTGTGCATGGAGTTCAAACGATTGATCCACTCCGCGTGTTCTTTAAACATGCCATAAACGCTCCATCATCTTCCAGTAGACTGATGATCGTCTTCGCTTACCTTCCACATGGTTCTGCTAATCACGTTATGTGACCACTTTTAATTCCTGTTTTAATGAACGTTGGTGTTCGCAAGTAATCACGACACGGGGACTCGCTACAAGGTGGAGATCGAGAATATACACTGGCCAACAAAAAAGAGCGAGATTTCATTGATCGAACACCACCAAGTCTAGTGACGACAAACAGTAATCATTTCCTCGGATATCGGGCAGCATTCGAAAAACAATCGACAGAAATGTTCTCTGAGATCGTTTATTACGAAATGGGGAATCAACTCTATATTTGTCCATTCTGAATACACTTCGGGTAGAGTTAAAGTTTCTGCTGAATATCTGCTATCCTTTACTGTCTCCAGTGAAATACTGATGGATTACGGTATCACTTCTTTTCTCCCCTGATCCTTGCAGTGGCGATATAAAATCACCCAAAGAAAAATTATTCTCACAGTTAGATTGAGTCAATGAAGTCGCTTTGAATGACAACAATAACCAGGTGGTATAAAACGTTCTGTTCCGTTTGGTGATTGAAGTATCACGATGTGGTATACGCTCCGCACCTGTGACTTCGGAGACAAGACAATTTACAAATTTCTATCCAGAGTTTGATACGAGTAGCAGTGGGTACATCATTCGGAGGACCAATTTGAATTTCATAAGTCTGCTGGTCTATTTTAATCAGACAAACCTAGAGTACTCTGATGTAAAAAGTTACCGGTCAAAACCGCTTGACGAATCCACTTTAAATAGAGGATGAAATGAAGTGACCTTTGGGGGCTTCTGTTTCTCAGTTTTGTGATGAGTTTGCCCATTCTGGGTTTGAAAAATCTGAAGCAGTTGATGAGCTCGATTACCCCACACATCAAAGGTGGAACGCTCCTAAAGGTAACTTCAGCAGAATTGTGAACAGGATGTGCTCTATTCTTTTGGAAGCGCAAAAGTTTGCAATGTATTCTCAAGTACATGGGTTTGAGAGCCCTCAAGCACTTGTTTTGTTGAACCAATTCGATTGTTATTGCAATGAAAGTGAACAAGATAACTTGGAGAATCTGTGATGATTACTAAACGGCTACAAAATTGTGTGGTAACCGCAACAGAATTGAAAGATTTCATAAATTCGTTGTTTGATTTTCATATTTGTGGATTCCTCTGGCGTCTGACAACAAACACCCTGAAGTAAGGACTCTTTCACTGCAAGCTCCTGCCATTTGTAATGCAAGTGTTTGTAGGATCATCCAAAGCCGATAAGTACCGAGTTCTCCAAGGAATTTCCGGGTTACCTGAACGCCAGCAAAATGTAATCATTCTCAAAAAGTTAAAACAGGAGCATTACCAATAACGCCCAGTACTACTTCAATGCTGACTACTTGACTTAAAAAAATGAATCTTCCAAATCACAGAAGTGAAATTTCCCTTGGCCGCTTTTTGACCTAATGTATACCAGCCTGACCCAGCCAAACACCAGCCCACGGTCATTGTGGACGTGCCTAGAAACCGGAACAAGCTGCACTTGATCCGCGTTTGTCTACGTCATTGTGCCGGCTTCAGCTCGAATTTCGCACCTACAGCTTAATTGTCACAAAGATTATGTGGGGTGCAATTAGATATGGAATCCTAAGAATTAAACGTACATGTCTGACCCCCTACAGCGTGCCATGAAACCCCCAGCATGAACGTGCAGCTCGTCATCTACGGATAAATCGGGGGGCTGTAGTCGGTTTGGCGGAGCTGACAAGACCCTTCCTAGTTGATAGCAGATTTCCTACCGCCTCATTTAAGCAGAACCTGCTGTTTGCAGGATTTCATAAGCAACTATCTCAAGTAACCGCCAGAAAACCGATGAACGGTCACATTAACCTAGCCAAGCCTCGTCAATCCTACTTACGTTCGGGGATAAATCTCAAGGTCTGTAAACATGTGTCAAAATTGTAGTTCACAATGTTTTCCACTTGGTCGCGGTTCTTGCAGTTGGAGGAAGAGTTATGAATTACTTTCCTCGAATGCTGCACTCTTATAGTCCTCTGAGGACTCCTTTTCCTCACCTTATTCTGCAATCTGAAAGTGTAAACGTCTGGAAGACCATCCTTCTACAACAAAGCCTCAGGGACTACAGCAGTAGATTTTGAGACCGTTATAGACAACCTTCTCATACAGTACTGCAATGCTATAACCTGTGCAACCGTGTAGGGTTATACACTTCACAAGTAAAGCTCTCCTGACATCCCATAATGAAACGTTACCGGTGTTGCGATTTTTTCCAAAGACAACGATTTGAAACCATTTAATGGAATCGCCACGCGTCAGTTTAGCATATCAATAGTGAAGATCACTGACCTTCCCGATGCTACGGTGTGTTGACGGTATTGAAGTTAAACGCAACTGACAATGTACGCCAAACGGCCTACTCAAAAGATCGACTCTGATGAGATGTTAGAAGAGCCTCAACTACGAAACATCTGGGGCTTGAGTGGATTCAAGCCAACTACAGAAACAGCCCTCTCAAATGAGGCAAGCGCTTTACTAATTCAGGTGCCAAGTCGGAGGCTCAGAAAGTTTGCATATAAACCCAGCTGCTTGTAGTTCAGCTGACGCAGCGCATAACAATTTCAAGCCTGATGTTTCTGTGGTTCGTTCGAATCAAGTCGGAACTCGTATTTTATGGAAAGAGATCCATTCTGACCTACTAAATCTGCCACACTACCTACCCGGTTATTAGACAAACCTGGATATTTTTCGAGTGAGAACAACTGTTGCAATTCCCGACTGTCAAGGAGAAGGTTTGCATTTCCTGTCGGTCAACAGAGTGCTACACTCTTGGGGGGGTGAAATTGGGGAGATTTAACGCTGTCCACACAATAATGTGAGACAACCAGTCAGGATCACAGAATCAGTGGACTAAGTGACTGTGCACCTGTATGGTGCATCCCCGATTGAACAACAAACTCCAGTCAAAGAGTGAGTTGCATTCACTAATCTCATCCTAACATGTAATGCCCTCCTAATATACGGCTTTAATCAGATTACTAGTAGCCAAGTTCAACCGAATCTTTCCGGTTGGATCATTTCCGTCCAGCTCTACGCGGGCAATTCATTTCTTTTGGGTGCACTTTCTGCCTATTGATCCGAGTGCCTCACTTAGTACAATTACTACAGCACGATCCGCAACGTTTGCTGGACGTTTACAGCGAATGACCGGAGGTTATGACAATAGTCTTATCATAAATCAGTCGCTTTGTGCATAATGAGAAGTAAGGCAATCAGTATGACTTTTTACGGAATTGACTGTACCCCTATACTGTTTCACTTGACAATAGACCATGCATAAGGTCTCCCTTCTATTACATTACTGTTAGCTACAAGGTGGATTAAAATTGCACTAATCATCGATCACAGCAACTATGTTTTAAGCCCGGTTAACTGGTTCTGGTATCCCGTGGGATAGGCAGTGAGAAATCGACCCTTTAGGCGGATTGTATTTTTGTTTCAGTCAGACTCCTGGTTGGAATTGGATACTGTTTTGAATTCAATAACATGCATCTTACGGGTTCCTGAACGTATGCAGGTCCACAGACCTTCTCTTAACTAACAATTCCAAACTTCTAGGCAGATATAACCTTGTACAGAATTATGTAATCAGTTGCACAGTTAAACAACTCGGCTATTTCTAGCAACTGATCACAGACAAACCGTCACGAGTGAGCTGAGTAACTTTTAGCAAGTTAAATGAATAACAAGAATTTTCAGATGGCAGATTCTGAAGACGGTGAGATTAAATATAACCTTCCTACAGACTTAGATCAGGTAGGTTGACAGCATGGAGAAAACGCAATAACTTTCAGGATTGGACTCTTTATAATGAGTTTGAACTTAAAAAGTTGACCCTTATCTGGCAAGCAGCCCAAGTATCCTTGTGGTTAAGACAACGGAGGCTCCATATACATAAAGGAAGCAAATTTGATGACAACATTTATCCAGACTGCTTACGTTAAAAATCTGTTATAGAGCTGTTTTACTGTTCACTAGTAAGCTCTTTCACTACAAAGGAAAAGTAAATTTTCATATTGCTTGGCTTTTTAAAATGGCCGTCAATTTAATCGGGCTTCACCCTTAATAAGTTTACACAAAAAATTTCATTTTGAACGAAATTCAAAACCGACAAGCTGTGCTTTTGTCTTGAATAACAGCACAAATAATTTTAACGCTTATCGATTATCCTTCTCTAACCTACACTGTATAATCGGTTTCTCACTTGTCTGTATTCATCGGAATGAAATAGTTAATTGAGCAGGAGAAAAGCTCGAATACGTAACTTGACATACAATTACAAACTGGAAATGTAAATTATTAGGCGAAATCAGTCTGAAGATCTTAACTTTTCATGTACTGAATGGCACCTATAATATACAGCATTTATGCCATCGGTTGACCTATTTTTCACTCTGACTTCCGTTGAATCTAATGACTTAACTATAAGAGGCGTGAATGTTTTCAGTAGACAGTTCGCAAACGTTCGTAACTGGAACTCATGACATATGACGAGTGTTGCGGATTACTCAAGGAACCTGTGGATGACAAAAACGTATACTATAGTTGGTATGAAACTAAAAATAACTGCACCTCAACGGTCATTAACAGAATGTGAATAGCTTCTGCGAGAAAGCTGAACAGTAAATAGATCGGAGTGTTTTATAGACAGAAGGATCAATAGTTGAAGTGTTAGGGAACTAAGGGTCATATCGGGCTCACCAATTTTATCATCAGAAAACGTGAAGGTGAATTACAGGTTTAATCAGAGGAACAAAAAGGCAAAAGTAGCAAAGTCGAATGGACAGTTAAATTCGGAAATCCTCTGCGTTGGCCCAACACAACGCCTGATAAGGAACGCTTGACATGAAAGCTTGACATGGTCGACTGTTCGAACGTTTTTTTTTAGCAAGGTTAATGTCAATGTCAGCAATGCGCTACTTTGTTCATTGTTTGGCATCGTTCATGGTGCAGCTATTCAGATTTTTTACACACTTTCACGTGTTATATCAGGAAGAATGACCATTCACTACCGCACAACATGATGAACAACAGATCTCGTCTTGACGACACTTCATAAGCTAAACAACACAGTCCTACGATGAGGACTTTTGACCACAGCAATCGAAGTACAAATCATGGATTACTCTCAAATCATTCCATCCGTCCCTTATATCCCGCAAGCTTTTGCTGATGTGCGGATTTTGGAAAAGTTTTTATTTACGCGTCATATAAGTATTTTTGTTGGTGTTATTCAATGTCATGTTTTATAAGTAACTTTTACGCCAATAACGAGAAACAGAGATCAACTCAAATAAACTGCCCCCAGTATCAGTTGGTCGTCTCAGTCTAAGAAACCGATGGTACATAACTGATAGAATCTGGAGTCAGTAGCTACGGTCGCTTTTAGAAACTGTGTGGAATGATAAGCAAAATTTCCGGCGGCACAATCAACTCTGTTTTCCATAATTCAGGCAGAGATGACCATATACTTTGCTACGGAATCTCCATAGCTATGCTCAGGTTATCCGAGTATACTGTACTCCACAGTAGGTTCGAAGTCAACGCTATGGAAAAGCTGTTCGATTACGTTTTTGCCGACAGCAAAGTCTAGTAAATATTCAACCCGCATCTATTACTGTTTGATTTATTTGATCTTAGCTTCCTTAGCACTGGCAATCCACCGATGTCTGTCGGTTTTGATGGCACAGAAATTTGGCAATTTATAAGTTTCACAAAACATAAATCTTTTAGGAATAGCCTGAGTTCTCTTAACCGGTAGTCTATGATCAACAATCTAGTGTTTATTGTAAACAAGTACCAATCGATACACACATGTTGCCGAACTTGCGCTAACTAGTACTTTGGTCACACCAGTCTGCCAGAATCCAAACGCGACTGAAATCTAGGGTCTTCATTGACATCTGGTCTTAGTCTGTCCCCATATTGGGCAAACGTAGTTAAAACGCACGAGTGACTCTTAGTTTCCTGCGATAAAATATGAAACAAATCGCGTCAAATGATCCTCTATAATCCACATTTCCATGGCAAGCCATCACTTGACTTGTCACGTAGACAGAATAGCTGGTGATATTTATTTATTGTCAAAAGACGAGTCAGGTTTTGTCTACAGCGTTCATGCGCAGACAACATGTGCCTGTCTGCTTGGCGATCGTACTTGCTTGATTCATCATTCACCTCACGCCACTGTCTGTAATCTTGCCATTGTCTACCTTCACTTGGAATAAGTTATGTGAAGAATTTAACAACACGATTGTCCCTGAATCTGTTTACGTTAAACTTCTGTTTGTAGTGCACAGCCTGCATGTACACTATACAATCGCTTCTGCTTGTAATGTTCTACCATCATCTGGTACAGTTCTCTTTTCACAATACATCCATATTATCTGACTGTAAACGAATTCTCTGTAGTTCTAGTAAAATATTTCGGAAGAAGAGGCATGGGACTCAGGAGCACTCCCAGTTCAGAACGTCTGACAACACTAAAGCAATTTTTAACGTATCGCAGACATTTACCTGAAAACCCAACTTTCGTTGAAAAGTCATCCACTAACACGCAAATCCCTCACCAGGTTGGAATCATCCATTTGCGATTATACGTCTCCCAGCTTGAGATGTCTGGGTATCACTTTCGCCTGTCGCGATGTCAAATTTAGACTTCACAATTGTGTTGGTTAGATTTTAACTGTGAACATGGCCGTACGGCTAATGTTCATACTGGTAGCCTGAAAAACAGCCAGATTAGTCGACTTTTACAGAGTGAGAAGATTCTGTTCTGCCAAGTACATACAGTAAATGAAGTTAACTCGCCTGAACTCAATCACCTGGGACAATCTAAATTAACATGGAGATGCGCTAAAATGCATTTAAGACATCTTAAAGTGGAAACGATATGGTATCTCATGACCAAAGTGATAAATGAATGATTGTTTAGATAGAACTCGTCCAAAGTACTGAGTTGCTCTTGCTGAAAGATACCGTTCTATGAAGCAATCAGGACTGAATTCATTGATAGGTCTCGGACTCTACTTGATTTTTGTAAGAATGAGATTGTTTTAATAGTTGGAATATACGCAGAAATTTAATAGAATCTCAAAATGTGACGAGCGGGCTCGTTTTCGATGTGTCTCCTCCAATCCAAATGCGACATAACGAGTGAAAAGTAGTTTACCGATTAATAAAAAGTTTACTAATTAGGAAGCAATTCATTTATGAAAACTCAGGCTTCGGCTGAACTTGGACAGGCGAAAAGAATCGCGCTTCACTATACTCCACTATTTGAATTATGAAGCCACGTCGAGCTCGCGGAAATTTCACAGCTGACCTCTTACTGAACCATCCCAGTATGTGTTCGACGTCCACTAAATCAGGCAGCAGATGGACTATCATAATATGACTAAGCGACTGTCAAATCGTGGTTGGATGGTCCCTAATAAAGAATGACTTTAAATCCACTTTTGTTTCACGCGCGTCTCCGTCCCATTGGCACAACTTATTTTGACCTTCACATATTTTCTTCCCCCTGCGACTCAGATCACATCAATCACACAACAAGACGTCTTTCATAGTGGATACGCTAACCCTACCGTTTTGCACCTGCAGCTTGACAGTAGTAACAGAGTACCCTCGTAATTTTTACCCACCTGGTTGGTCTTTGTTGCAGAACTGATGCGCACGCCACATTTAGATGATCTGTCACATCGGTTATTCACACTGAAGGTGTTAAATATTTCATTCTGGTGACTGCAGTGTTCATCAGAATCCGCCTGAGGGACGTTAGGTTTTGTACCCTACCCCAACGTGATTTGCCGTGATACGTACGTCTACTATACAAAAACTCCAGACCTATATCAACTTGTAGTGAACCACTTGTTGGAATATCTGTAACTTTAAGTATTTTTGCTTTACTGTAAATTCTCTCAAATTTTCTCAAAACCCACGAAATAATGTAATGAAAAACCACTACTGAAGGTCAATATTTGGGAGCTAACACGTAAGTGGCTGTAATGAAATCATATTCAATAAACCGGCAAACCCAACCATACCATCATTTAAAAAAATAAATGAAAATATCTGTCCTCTAGTCCTCAGAGTCTCTGTTGTCTCTTGGTCCATTCGTACAAATTAGTGTGACTGCGATCTTATTGTTGATATCATTCAGCTGTAGTCTTCTTTTTGAAACATAAACTCACTTTCATGAATCCAGAAAAACGGCTGCATTCTAAATTCCGTTCCTGTTCACGGTCACTTGAATGATTGTGCATTGGCTGTCACCCACGAACATAATCTTAAGACCAGCAGGACATAGTGAACGGCTACATAGTCTACGCTTTTCTCACTGAAAGTGCTTGAGCTTAGAATTCGTATGAGCCACTAACAGTTCTTTCAATGTCATACAGAACAGTCAGCGCATCCCATGCCGTCGACATGTGCAGACAACCGGAACTGAACAGCTGACAATACAGCTAGAATATTTAATACATGCCATTGATTCCTGTCTGATATTCTACTAACTTACTCAATTCGATTACATTGGTCGATGGAAAGTAAGCTGCGTTGTAGAGGTTGTGTAAATGGAGTCTTTGTCGTGCTAGCGACAAAACCTCAACAAACCTACTCCTTTATTCTAATAACTAGGCAACTTGATAGTTAAACACTGTATTTCTGGCCACACACGCGGGATAGTTAACGACAAATTGAAACAGAATCCCCATCAATAAAGGAATCATAAAATTTTTACAGCTCGTAAAACAATGCCATTATAACGATTAATGAATTCTGATTGAAAAGAAACAGATGATTTGCTAATCTCTTAGTACATCACTGTCGTCAGCATCATTTTCACCATCAACAATAGTTGTATGTCAGAATACTTAACGTCAAGCAGTCGTGGGGGGGGGAAATTGAGCAACCTTGAAGAGCACTAACAAAAAAGAGTCAATTAACACAAGGCAGTTACTTCATTCTAGCTTTCACTACTGTTGACTGGCACGAGTGAACTCCGGAGTGAAATAAATATCGTCGGTTAAACTATTCATCGATCAACCTGAAACTTTAGTGATCTGGTAGAATTAAAAACAGGTGCTCACATATCGGCTGACTTTATGTAAAAAGTTGGCTTAGGAATTCGAGTACACTCCTTGCATAGTTGTATCACACCACCGTAATTTCACTTGTATATCAGCTGTTCTAAGTTTATTTAAAAGCGCCAACCAACCTTGAACGGATACTATTCAGGAATTTATTAACTGGCTACGCAGCAGAAAAACAACTAACGACACTTGGGTGTAGTGACCACTCTACTGCATTCTCTTGCTTTTTCTTGTCAGAAGATTAACAAGTTCAGTTGTCCAAACACTGTACAAATATGTAAGTGAAACAAAACTATTTGTGAACAAAAAAAACATTTGAGCATGGACTTGTCATATTAACAAATCTAGCGCAAACACTGAAACGGGGCCTACTTCCGGTTGCAGCGCCGTTCGCTTATCAGAAAAGATAAAGGATATTATAGAAATGCTCTCCATAAAATGAGGCCACCACACACTCCTTTCTGTGTTTGTTTAATTATCACTGTATCTATTCATCATATTCGTCCTCCGATGTTTCGTCTGCTCGCCAACTACGCTCTCTAGTTGTGCTCAGAATCCAGTGAGCTTACATTTAAGAGGATCATAAGAAATTTGACATCTGACTTGCTTTCAACTGATTATAACCCGCCCTAGCACATGTACTGAGATAAAGACTCAATCAATTTCGTACACAATGGTTCTGATGAAACATGCAGAGCAATATGGAATGTTTCATACATAATCAGCTCGGTCAGCTAATCGCACATAGACGCACCAAAAAGAATTGTCTCAGTTAAAAATACCGTCGACCGTAACATCAAAGAAAATTCACATTTCCCGTTCAAGAATACTCATTGAAGTCGTGAGGAAAACAAATCGCATAAATTGAACATCACCCACAATTGATTGCAATTGTCGCACTCATATAGGCTTTCCAGTCGGCCCCTGTCGAACACAAGTAACACTAGACCCGTGTTTCGCTCACATTAGAGCCTGCCAGTGGTGCATATTCTCCCCACTGACGGGACTAGGACTCCGGCGGCCACGCTGCTCATGAGCAGGCAACCGTGTTTACCACTACGCCATTGACCTCACGTTAAGCACGACTGAATTGTCATATGTGAACACTCATCCACTTTCGCTTGTGAGCAATGATCAGGTTCGACAATCACCTCGACAGCAGATACAGTAACTGTCCTGTTAACTCCAATCGATAATCCATCGACTAGGATTTCTCTCCAAATTGGAATCACAGAAGTTATTAACTTGTTGAGCGTTATTTTGCTTACAGATGAGTAGCAGGGATTTTGCTTGTAAGGAGAGGGAGAAAGTTTAAAGAGGGTGCTGATTGAAACGAATATCTCCAAAAGTTCATCAGTATTCACAGCTGAAAAAGACTAATCAAGAATGTCGTGAGTACCACCCCTAAAAAACACGTCCTTTCGAACCCACCTTTCACTCACGTAAGTCAAAAGATAAGGTCTGCTCTAACTCGTACATAACCCGAGGCTAAATTGCGATTGCTACTCACAACTAGGAGTGTCGTTCAGTTTATTCATAATCGTGACCTACCGAAATATTCCGTCTCAGTTGTAATTTACCAGTTCGCTTGCAGTTGCGGTGACGTCCATATCGGCAGAACAGAGCGGTACCTACGACAAAGAATGGCTGAATGAATGCCTAAGTGGTTGGTGTGCCCCATGACATAACAGACGATGTCAACAGTCCGAGTGACAGGAAGTCCGATCTCATCCACTGCAAAACATACCATGGAAACAGGTCACGGTGTTGACTACGCTAACTCGTTTCAGGCATTGTTACGTAATCACAATCCGAAATCGCTTGCCTTCTCCGAGGCAAGGTTAATCAGTACTCACCATCCGGTCCAGTGTGTGCATAAACTGTAGGCTCGCGCAGTTTGTCTGCCCTGGACTTGACAACAGTCCTTGTTTCATGTAAACCCAATCGTTAATTGTGTCTATCGTTGTTGCTACTCGCAAGTTCTGTATATTCTAATGTTTAGCGTTTGTGACTGAAGAAAAGTCATAGTTTAGTCAACGGTTATCAACTGGGGGGACATTGCATCAATGTCCTTGGCCTTAAGTTGCACTTAAAAGAACGTGATCTTGGATTTGGTCTACATCCCGACAATATGTGTTAACACTGTACAGGGATTTAAAAACTTATTCAGGACGGGTTCCTACTTGTAATGTATGTTCACGTTCTACACGAATGAACCAAGTATTTACACCTTCACCAGGCAATCTAAGGCATAAACTGAATTCATGAAATGCGTACTACCACTTCACTATAGTTTACTAGGTAATTTGTACTGGTTGAAGATCGTGAGTATCAGACAAACACGACAAGACGATCGTGAGTTGGAGACGATCGGAAAAAGCTTAATGACGATGAAAATTGTAGTCAGGCGAAGACCTGAAAGACATGTAGGTTAGTTTGTAACTCAATAGACCTAAAAGTGTTGTAATTCAGCGAAGATTGCCTAGGTGATTAGCTGCCGGATAAGTGTGCATGTAGTTAAAAAGGGAGGTTGAAGACAATAACAGCTATCTGTTATCACCACATAGTACACGCTGACAAAGATGTTAGTTGTTTCTATTCTGTGTATGAGGTGTATAAATTTCGCCGATATAACTGTGAGGATCACAAAGTTATCTCTAGAAAATCTTACTCAAAGTTGTTATTTCGAAAATAAAAATATAGTTTCCAGGTTTTAAAAATGCCAATGTGAAAATGACATGATTTTTCCTATTACACGATGGTCCATGATGGTTTCAATGAGTCGATAATTTCATGTTTTGAATTGCTTACTTGTCTACGCATTAACTCTCACTTCTTGTTCCTCACTTTCTGCATCGTAAGTGCCAATGGTCCACCTCACACATACATCCTACCATGGATAGGGCTGAGCAGCGTTCAGCGTAGAACTCCAGAAATATCTTAAATGCTGGAGTGCTAATTGATTGAAACGGTCTTTGTACAAATGGGCATACAAAAGTGGAGGAATTGTGGAAAAGAATAAACCATTCATGCGTAATCCTAAGGAGGCGGTATGTACCGAACAATATCGTCCGTGATCGCAATATATGAACAACAGTTTTCAGCTCTCTTGAAAATGCGATTAAAACACAACTTCGTCCCATCTCATCGTTGGATATCGGCCGAAAGATCTTTTGAGGGTTTTAATGGAGTGCGATATATGTGCGATATATGCAGAAAGTAACGCATTAGCAGAGCTTCGTTTCTGCTTGTCTTTGACTCTGCAATGACATTTACCAGCCAATAAAAATGTGTTCCATCAAAAGAAACACTGTTTATGTGGAATCGTGGACTACTGTAGCACGATCTTTGATGTTCCGGAAATAAACGACAGCTGTTCTCTCCGGATGTTGGTTCCGGTCTATTGTGACCTTGTTCCTCCAACCCACTTAAGTGAAGTCATCAAAGCAGTCCGTTCCTTGGAAGGACCTGTGCCCGGAACCCGATCGTCTTGCATTTATCAATGTAGTTCACTTTTAGTAGAAATCACTGGCAGTGTTTTTCAAATTACCATTGATTAACAGATAACTTTCTTCACAGCCGAACACTGCTTGTATAACATTCTTGTCTAAGATCTCCACTCTGTTGACGTCATCTGGATGCTGTTAGATTTCTATTTGTTTGATGGTCACAAAGTACTTCACTAAGATCCTATTCTAACTTTGAGCTCCTTTGCTCCCACCTGGCTACCAGTAGTCTATTTTCTTTTGAACAGATAAGACATTTGAGATGACAACTACTCTTCACAATTAACCCTGATATTCTCATATAACATACCCCAATTTTTCGTTCGTAAACATTGATCTATCTTAAGCCTTCCACTATATATCCAATGATCTTCAAATGACAGCAGACACTATTCACAGGTCACCCGTCGTATTGAGTAACTACCTACGTTCACTTTAAAGACCTGTTAACTCGTACGTCGAATAATACGAGTTTTTCCAAAAAGTGTTGATCAATGGACCTACGATCCTGCTTCTTATCTTAGGTTAAACTCTGTTAACTTCTTTTTGTTTTTGACCTACACGTCGGTTCACTGGGTTACCTAACATATGTGGATAATATCGTACTGTCTTTCCCGTTGGGAGAAACGTTGGCATTCAGACTGAAACATTTGTAGAATAAATCGGTAGAGATTACATGAAATGCACTGTTATAAATACCTGTCGTTTCGACGATAAAGATGTCTAAATTAGAGATTACTAATGAGGTTTAACATCGCCCATAACCAGAATCTCTTGCTAGTAATCAGTAATCAAAATAACGCTCAACAAGTTAATAGCTTCTGTGATTCCAACTCGGAGAGAAGTCCTAGTCGACGGATTATCGATTGGAGTTAACAGGACAGTTACTGTATCTGCTCTCAAGGTGATTGGCGAACCTGATCATTGCTCACAAGCGAAGATGGTTGAGTGTTCACATATGACAATTCAGTCGTGCTTAACGTGAGGTCAATGGCGTAGTGGTAAACACGGTTGCCTGCTCATGAGCAGCGTGGCCGCCGGAGTCCTAGTCCCGTCAGTGGGGAGAATATGCACAACTGGCAGGCTCTAATGTGAGCGAAACATGGGTCTAGTGTTACTTGTGTTCGAAAGGGGTCCACTGGAAAATCTATGTGAATGTGACAGCTGTGATCATTTGTGGATGATCTTCCACCTACATAAATCAGAGCTCATCGAAAATACCAGTTCTGATTTCAGTGCACGCATTTCAGACACTGCATATAATGTTTCCCAAGTATAGGGATGTTCAGCAATCTGCAGGAATTTATCATTATTGACAATCAGTCCTTGGAACGTAATATTGGCTGAGTAGTTGTTCAGTGAGTGTAGCATCACTTTGAGGATTAACGAATCCCTGCCATTCTAGCTGCATCTAACAGTTTGTACACAGATAGGAACCATCCATATGGCGTTCATTTCTTAATGACATGCGAAACATTATTACAGTTAGTTCCGTTGTGTTATAGCAACTAGGTGATGTGGACATTTTTTGGAGATTCCTTGCCTCCGCGTTAAAAAACGAAAAATGTGGTTCTAAGCAATCTTCAGTCCAGCTTTTCTGATGATGATTCCATAACTTATATTGAATTAGTGAAATCTCTTCTGGCAGTTCTTAAACCTTCCAACACTTATTTTTGATACCTATTTCAGTAAAACCCGCCATATAATGTCAATTTTCAGATACGTTTTTTTCGTTTATTTTGTTGAGACAGTATGGACCACGGCATGAACGTTTACCAACAAAATTATTGATGTATCGTTTTATCCATTGTTTAGTCGCATGACCCAAAATAGTCTGCGAGATTGTTTTTCGTGATGTGATAGGCTAATTTGACACAGTCGAATTTTGGCACAGCTCCGATCAATACTCGATCAATTCGACCAGTAGAATTATTCAGGCGCTATTTCGTGAAAGGGTTCTGAAGTGGAAGAAAAAACAACTGGTGTAATCATGTGACATATGTCCTCCATATCTCCATTATGCATTCGGTATTGCATATTTTATGCTCCTTTCATATACACACTCATTGTCGTGTTAAGCAACTGTAATGTTCGGGAACATTCTTTCATATTTTCATATATATATATATACATATATATGTGCGATGGTTTCTAATATTTCAATTAACCTATGAAAATTCATTGCTAGTAAGCGTAGCATGAAGGATAACCGGAAGACTGCTGACCCGTGGAGATGTAATCAGCTTACCAAGCAGTCAAGCTGACAGAATACTAATAAATATATGTGTACACAGACTAGGTGAGTCACAGTACAATTATCTCTGGAAGATAACTAGTGTAGTGCTTAATGGGAACTCTAGAACAATGTGCAGAATAAGTTTTATCTCTATGAACGACTACCGGGAGGTTAGATCCAAATTGATACTCTGGAATCGTCACATTGCATTGAGTAGTTTGAACGACTTTCTCCTTTCACGATTTGTTCAGCCAAAGGACCGGTTGTTGATCATTTCTGTCCTAAAAACTACCATCTTCATTACACAGAGTGAAAGTATGAAAAACATTCTTTTTTTCTTCAATACTTACTGTTGTTTTTTATTTATTGAATGTTTCTAAATAGGAAATTAACAGACTTAGCGTTGTTTGGCTGATCAGCTCGTGTCAGACGTTTGTGAAACGACTGAACCGAGTTTTTTCTGCTAATGCAGTATCAGATTACTCGATCGGATAATATTGGCGTCACTATTCACCAGCGATCATATTTCAGTCGAGTCTAGAGGACTTTAAAGAGAACAAAGAAGGGTCAATCTATGTTGATCGGGTGGATGCTGTTACCAAAGTTGATGGTTGTTTGATGATTGATTTTCATTCACTCATTGCTATCCACACGGGGTGACACTGCCGATTTCTCAATGAGTTGCATTATTCAACAGTTGATCTTGTCAGGATCTTCGCCCACCCTTGCGTGAAAATTGACATTCTCATTTTTCTAAAGAATTTTCAGAAGAATTGCAGTGTCTCAATAAAGAGTGAATTAGCCAAGGTTTAATAACAAATACTAACGAGAGTAACGGGTGACGGTTCCCGTCTGACTCAGACACTTCTTGAGAAAGGGTGGATGTGTTAAACATTTTCTGACGACTAAGACAGATGAGACGTGACTCAACATTTAAAGGCTGTAAGGAAGGAATCTTTCTGCACCGCCAGATCTATTAAAGACGGACTGTTTGATTATATGCGTATTTAAGGCCTGTTAATTTATATGTATCAAAAGAAACCGACAGATTACCGACCGGGGCTCTTCATTGAACGTACAAGCACGATGTATAACAGAACGGTCGACACACTACTCAGTTGACGGAAAAAGATCGGTTTTACGCTTCCATTCAGTCTCTCTCGAATCGAATCCCTGGGACTGGATTTTCGTTTTATTAGTGGCTCTGTTTTTGCGTAACAACCAAGAACTGAACTGTGATTAGCGTTTTAATGAAGCACCCATGTTGACCATTGCGTTACCTGAAATGGTTATCCGAACGTGAAGGCTGCAAGCAATTATGAATGGGATCAGATTTGCAAAAACCTGGCTTACTTTGTCAAAGTGACTATTTGAGTTCAACTTGACAAAGAAGCCCCGATTGTGGGATAATCGATCGAAGATAATGGAACATTTGTTGTGTCTACTCATGAGTCAGTCGAACAAGCTGCACCCTGGTCACACGTAGTTGTGATTGACAGGTTTTATGTCAGCACTCGGTCTGCTTTAATGAGAGTTTTACGAAACAGTTCGTTGAATATTTCGTCAAAACTGTCACTATATTGAGTGTTCAAAAGAGTCGTCTACACAACGCTTCATTTCGGTTAAATTTAGCATGATTATCACTTTTTGTGATAGTATTAAATTAGTTCAGCTCTCGTAAATAACAAGATCGCCTCTATTCCCTGTGTTGTTTAGCAGTCATTGACGTTAAAAAGCAGTAACGTCAGAAGAACACAAACAATACTTGAAGCTAGGGCCACGTATCTGATATCACTACGATTAACAGATACATTACAGCACCATCCTGTGGGCGACCTCGGCGTGCTCAAAACTGTGCTTTCCAGCTCAAGATACTTATCCACCACAGAGTAAAATTTGTATCATTTCGGAGCTTTACTGTCCTGGTGATTGTTTACAACTCATAAACACCACACTATCACAATGTGATTATCAGTCACGATTCAAATCATTCCTTACCTCAACTTCCATTAGCTTTGATAACTGCAATGTTAACTAGCTTGACAGTCACATGTGTATGGCGGATGAAACTGTGTGAAGTGAAATCACAAAGTAAACCTTGTTTTCAGTTACTGAAAACAAATGTTCAAAGCGTCCCTAAACTTTGCTTCTCTGTAATTAGTATCATTCACTTTAATTATCCTACTGTATCATTGTTTGTATAGTTTTATCTACCTAAGACTAACCTACCGAAAGCATAGTCGTTTGTATAACTTCCCCTTCTGAATATCGTATTGAACATAGTGCAAAAACGTGGAAATGTGCTAATGTGATTACTCGAGTTTACTCAGAAAGAAGAATGGCACCGCTTTTGTTCGCCTATCAGAAATGAGTTCGTACACTTTCACCGGTGTAGCAATTAGTTCAGTAGTTTCTGTTCAGTTTCGACAGGTTGCTAAAAAAAACATGGGAAAATGGACAACATTTGAGAGAAAGTGGATATTTTAGTGTTGGTAAAATGGCTTCAACTAAACAAGTGTATGAATTCATTTTGCGTACTCTCATCAGCCGTAAACGTGTGACTAGCATGGAAACAAAAACAATACTTAAATGTAATGACTAAAAGTACAAATCTTACTGGATTGTGACTGGTGGTCGTGGCTAAACAGGCAAAGATCGATAAAGTCGTTTTTTAGCGCATAGAACAGGCTACCAAAGCCTGGTTAACAAGGCTACGAAATACTTGAAAATTTGTGAGCTGTGACCGTTCATCAAGAACTTAAATGCAGATACGATGTTGACGCTGTGACCTGTGATCGATAAGCGCTTCACAGTGGATGGATCGGTGTTTCGTCCTTGCTAAGTGTCACTTTTTAGAGGCTGAGTCAATGCAACTGTCGACTTTTTTGGGCTCTGCTCCTTGGCCCTGGTTTCAAGCATTGTTTCTGTTCTACCAAGTTATGGGTTTCCGCAGCTGTAGGTAAACTCACAGATACAATGACTGGTAGAAACAAAGGGCTTCATTTTTTGGCCGTGGGTAGATGTAACCTTTTCAGTGTTGCATGAAGCGCTTCCCGGAATGTTTCATCTGGAAGTGGAGTAAATTTACTTCTCTGGAAAATTCAACTGTGGAAGTACCTAAAAAAAGGCGACAGTTTGATGAACGCCTTTGGAAACATGATCAGTGCCGCGTTGAAACGTGTGTATAATGCACAAAAACTTGTTCTGCCCTCAAAAACGACTAGGTTACCTCTACGCTGGTATTAAATGACACAAAAGTAGTCAGTAGACTAAATAAAATTTGGCTATTATCATTCTTTTTCAAACTGAGTGAACCCAAGATTACACTACTGGCTGTAAGCTGCTACGTACATGGCAAATATCAGCATGGCTTGTGGATGCTATAGTTTAATATGTGCAACTCAGATTTAAAAAATGAGTTTAACCTTACTTGCTGTGTGAAAATACTCGTTGTCATCTGCCTTCCATTCTAATTCATAAGGTCTGAATCAACTTAGTAGCGTGTTGTGGTGTTTGTCTATGACTGTCAGGAAGCAGACCTCTTTGAAAAACTGTTTTCAGACAATTCAAATGACTTGCTTTGATAGTTCATTGGCTAGTCAAAATTTTTCCTCTTCTTTCCGTTCACTCATCTGAGTTTGCGAATATTAACAGCGAACCCGTAGTCCGGTAACTTCTCACTGGCGGGTACGTGTCTGTCGATCTTCACAAATTAAATTGGTTTCAGGACAACATCTGACATGAGACGTAGACTTCTACATTGTTCGTCCATTTTGTACTGACACCAGTATTCCAGCGCAAATGCAAAACACTCACTACACAAAGTGTCACTGCATTCACAGCGTTCATTATCCAGCAACATGCGGCTTTGACAATTATCTTGAGAGGAAACTCTGCCGATTTGTCCCGGTCGTGGGCCACGAGAAAAAGTGGCTATTTCGGTTCAGTGTCACCTCTCACGTGATTTGAGATGCATGCTTGAATATGAACATATCAAAACGAGTGCATATCACCCCTCCTCAAATTGTCTGATGAAGCGTTTCCATCGACAACTGAAGGTACTATGAACTGGTCAAGCATTCATCCGCTAACCCTAAGGAAGGGTCTTTGGATCATCCCCAACCTCACTAATGTACGGATCAACTCTACGAACATTCAGTGGACTTACCCAAATGTCACCTTACATAGTAGACCAAATGAACTACGTTCAAGACCTTCAGACACACGTGGGGCATATTCGTTCAATCCCCATGTAGAAACACGCGTGGTCCAGTCGCATTCCCCGTGATTTGCATACATACACATGTGTTTATTAGGTGAGATTTGGCAAAACGATCGCTGCAATCTCTCCAGTTTGAATTATTTAGAGTGACATCACGCTCGAATAAATAATTCGCAATCAAACTAGCTGGAAAACGTGAAACCGTCAGTATTGATAATCCAAAAGTAGCCTGTATAGACAACGATTTTATGCAGATAATGGACGCCTCAGCACGTCATCTGACGACAATTACTCCTCCAATTTCTGCTCAACTAGTTTATGCAGCTTCATCTAGTACGATCGTCTGTGTCTCACCACCACTCACAGATACCATTTCATCCCAGATCTATTCATTCACTCTCACGGGTGGACACGTTAACTTGCCAACTGGTTTTCGTTAACTTGCCTCTGCCTTATCTAGATTGATTTCTATTCGAGCATCAACGCCTGTTTCAGATGCTTTGGGAAGGAAATATGACGACGCGTTTCGTGCTTCTCGCTTCATTTTCTGACAGTGTCTAACTGTTACATCGGGTGGCTTTGTACTTATTAGTTTGATCTGATAAAAAGTAGATGCAACATACCTTCTAATAAGTCCTACTGCGTTTAAGCGTTTGCTCTCAATTCAATTCCAGTGACTGGCCGTCTGTTAAACCAATCCAGTGTTGGACTGTAGTTCAGCTCCATTGTCTTGCAATACCAACTACTCCACAATAACGCTCGACGCTCCATGAGTCCAGTCCTTGACTTCACCCGTTATATTATGTTAAGGCTAGTTGTAGTTCTTCCTCCCACGACAAACAGTTCTGAGAAAACGACTGCTATACATAGTAAATCGAATGAATGCACTTTAGAGGAGTAGGCAGAAGATTACGACGGATCCACCGTCCTTCTGAAGACAGCTCGCGTAGTCGAGGAACCGAACGTGATAAATTCATAGTTTAGAAGTTGAACTGTAACTGATAACAAACATTTGGCAGTGATTATCGGTTCGCTGACAGCATTCTGGTTCATTCATGTTGTATACGAACCACACTTACGTGACTGAAAATTCCTCATTCTGGGTTTAAGAATAGCTTGTTTTTGTTATGCCATATGACATAAAACCTTCGTGTTTGAAACTGTTGTGGCTCCCGCAAAGGATCTGCCTGATAACGCTACTAAGGAGGTTGATTTACATGAAATGAACTTCGGGTGCAGCAAACAACCATTAAAAAATTGTAAGTTCGTGTGACGGTGTACTTCAGAGGGTCCTCCGCCTATGGTGAATGAAAATTGGGATAATGTGGTGAAAACCCATTCGATTCATCGCTTACTTAAGTCGCAAAACAATACACTATCTAGAAGCGGACCGATTCAATTTCGCTTTAGGATACAACATCAGGATTGGTCAGGCAGTTACAAGCTTATATATATGGTTATTTACCAATCAGACTACAGTTTGTGACGCTGCGTGTGCCACTGGTATCAGCCGATGAGAGACTCTGATTCCTTTAATATTCCATTTAGTCTGTGTTCTAGTCCCATGAATAATAACCAGTCTGAGGTCTTCTCCTTATTACTTGCACGAGAGTTTTCGCATCAAGTAGGATTCCTATGGCTATTCGAAATCTCTCATTCTGAACACTATAAACCTGAAAATAGAATATGAGGATTTTCTTTCACAAACTGCTCACACATTCTTAGAAGGGATTGAACAATAACAACGAATGAGTATGTAGGTACAACACCGATGCATTGAGTCAGAAATTGTATATGACCTGTTTAAGACCTGAGAGAAATGAGGGAAGTTAGTATAACCAGTGAAGAAGTAGACAAAAGTTGTTAACTCTTTTACTATGATGAAGTAGAGTAGTGTTTTCCTTTGAACCACATAGAAAAGAACTGAAAACAACACTGCTATAGAGGCATCAGTGCATATTGTGGAACAAAGCAATCACCGTGTATGCGCTGCTTGACCCTGATGGTATGGACAGACCCTGATTACGCAATTTAATATGCTCCTCCATGGTTTGCTAGTAACGATCAACAGAAACAAAACATCCGTATACAACATTCATAGACATGTAGTTACCAAATAATCCCTTATTCAAGACGTATAAATCGTAATGCAAGATCGTTGAGTTGGGTTTATCAGAAAGTGACATACTCATGCCATCTATGTATTTGACAACAATAGTTCTATCCAATGATGACAAATCACCTGGTTGACAGAAAACACAACCTGACAGGACAGTCCCCAAAGTTAGTGGTCCCACGAAAGGACGCACTCTTGTTGAATCACATATGCTCTGTTCCCTAGATAATGTGTTCACATTGTAGGTTGAGTAAGTCCAGTTGGATTGTTCAATCCGGAAAAAGTGGACATAATGACGTTCGGTGTATGTAATTGAAGACATGGTTATAACTCAAAACCAGAGTCGAACGATCTCACATTTTTGATCCAGTACTGATAGAATGAGATTGACAAGATCGGTAGCAGTATCTGACATGAATCTTGAACTACAATAAACACATTGGTCAGGATCACAAGTCATCAGTTTGGCAGTCACTCAAACAAATGTATGCTTTTCGTACAACAAAAACGTTCCGAGGCATGCTAACGGGCTTAGCTTAGAAGATACTCTTTTGGAAATCGTGGTTATCTGTGCAATCTCCCAGTGGCTGACGCTGTTTATGGGTGACGACTGTGAGTAAATAAAGAACCGAAGAGTTAAGATAGTATGTCTGGAAAATGTTTCAAGATAACTGAGCACGATCCATCTGGTTCGGCAGCCTTCATACTTTTTCATTTCAAAAGCTCAGTACAAACTAATTTGACATTAGTGTCAACAATTCGGGGATATTCTAAATGTATGATATTAAACTGATAGAAATATTGTCAGCAAATTTGAATAAAACAATTAAAATGTAATACAGCTTGTCAGTATTGGTAGCGGTAATATTCATCATAAAGTTGACATCATTAGGATAATTCATAACCTCCTATTTATGAAGGTAGTCCCTGCTACCCAGGTTTGTGTTGACGTGCCAAGAATGACATCGATCCAGACTGGTTGAATAAGGTTTGAAAGATATATAACTATTGAACAGTTTAGAATTTTGAAATGTTTGACTTTTTTAGTTTAGGTTTAAACACGGGAATCTACAAAAGAGCTACTTAGGGACAACAACTACTCATGTAGACGTCGGGGTAAGGCGTCGGGTGATCATAATGTAAAAATAGATTTGAATAGATAATATTCAAACGTTTATGCAAACAAACAACTTTTAGCTGCTCCCAGGTTTTCTGTTTAACGTGCACATTTTTGATCATCTCTGACTAACAGATGATGATTCGTCTTAGTAAACCAACGAATTTATATCGATCTGACCATCTTTGCAGTACATGATTACAAACTGAAAATGTTGGAGGCTGATTTGGAAAAGTTTTGTCAAACGTTTCATATTCTACACGCGAACCATCGTTTGACCGTTTTCTTCTAACCAAAGGTGTCCATCTTGATAAATGAGCAGTGAACTAGGCAATCCGTTGGCATGCAGAGTACGCAGTAGAGCCAGCGGTGGTTGCAAATTTCCATTGCCCGATTACCAGTTGCCATCTTGAAGACTTTCCAAATACACACCTCTGGGGTGCAGATTTTCTCACATTGGTTTAGCTCTAAATATGGAGAAAACATACAGAAACGAAAAACAATCGAATACTCACATTTACTAAGCAGCTCCTGCAAGTTTGGATTAGATCTCTTATCCATATGGTTAAAAACACGAAGGCGCACATATACCGTATTTTTTTGCTTTGATCAATAACTAAAGGTCTTCTTGACATAACGAGAACTTTCCAAGTACACCAGTCGCCTTCAGAGTCCACATGCATCTCGTCGAAGATATTGTGAGCTGAAGAGATAAAACGTATCAGGTAGGTGGAGGATTCAACAGTCCAAAACGACCTACCTACAGTAATGAAGATGTGATCAATTTTGACCAGGTTTTCTGAAAATTTCTCACATTTGGAGGTGCACGGTGCATCCCACACAGACCAGCCATATCAGTTAATCGGTTCAGTATGACTTACATATTGTTTGGGAATAGTTATTCAAAACAGTCTTATCCGTTTAACGTATTACACTTCAGTTACTCTATTTCAACTTCCATGAAACCTCTAAATGCCCGCCCAGACTATCACTTATCACGTACTTTAAGCGAAAGTGAATTTTATCTGATGCACTGAATGTGCAAATGCTAGATCAAGGCAAGTCAGGAAAAGAGTAGGCCCTGTGCACCTCAAGGGGAGAACTTTTAGCTGTACAGAAATGCGTATTGTGCAATCCCAACGATGACAAGTCTGTTAAGCAATTTATGCAGTTCACATGGACCACTGTGTGAATTGGTTAGCCCCAGAAAGCCTGACAGGCAACCAACTTAGTACAAACCTCTAGACACATAGGTGACTAAGAAAAATGAATAACAATGTTCAAATTTTGCTCAATTTGTGTCAATTCAAAATATGCATGGAACATTTACTCCCAGATCGGAAATTTGCTTGATATTCTTCTATTGTGGTTTCTGTTCCACACTTCGTTGCACTACAAGACTGTTACTTATCAGAAAACAACAGTGTAGCGAACAAACTCGTTTTCGGTTATTCATCATCAGGCTAATTACATAACAAGACAATTACGAGCGCGATTGTTTCACACCTCGTTGATACACATCACACTGTCAACCTGGACTCCTGTTTCCGTGCGATTTACCGAGTCAATGCCAGTCACTCAAAAGCTGTCAGACGCCGAATTTTGGCCACAGCCGAAGCGATTGGAATTCGATTAAGAAATCCACCTTTGTGTGCACAAAAGCGCTTTGTTCAGGCGTTGAAGTTGCCATGGCCAACCACACACACACCATGACCGATCAAACCGTCATGGTTCCAGTGGCGTCATAATGATGACCTAATCGTACCAAAACGTTGTTTCCGTGTTTGCCGATGACGTGTCTGACTTCACTCAAACTAGCTACTTGTTTTTGTCCGTTTCGCCCTGACAACTCTGTTTCATATAAATTGTTATGTAATTAGCCTGATGATGAATAACCGAAAACGAGGTTGTTCGCTACACTGTTGTTTTCTGATGACTACTCTGGAAATTTTAAACCATCTAAAACGTGTCAAAAACCCAACTGTTACTTATCTTCGATATAATAGACACTGTCTTAATTTTTATTGTTTTTGCCATCACAAAAATTTCAGATTGGAATGATTTTTTAAAAGTTCCAACAACGCGAAACGCTTTTGTGTCATGCGGAACAACACGTTTTTGTCATTTAAATTGCATTCCATCAATAACGTTATGAACAGAACTGCAGATAAACGTTTGTGATTTACAGCACTGTCACAGTTCAACGAACTAAGCTTTAAAGCTATCTCAACTTCCGGGGACGGATCGTCGGAATGTCAAAAATAAACAGATCACTTACATCCTCCAGTCAAAAGTACTACTCAGTAAGCTCAACTCACCTAACAGTTCATCAGGATAAGCTTTGAATTCTCCACCCAATTTGTCTACGAAGTTAACGATCAGCTGAACCACAAAATAAAGAAAATGGCACTCAAATGTGAAGAAATTACTCCAACAAGAAGCTAGAACAAGCTGTGAATCTAATACAAGTGATTTGGATTATCAACAGGCATCTAACAACTTTTGTCAGGAAAAAACCCATACAAAACAATGAGGATGGTAGTGGCTAAAGTAACAAGGATGAATATTTATCGTTCCATATTTTTTACGAATGGTGAAATTGTCATCATGGTGAAGCGTCGCTTATGTGCTACTGCATCGGTCTCTATTTGTACAACCAGATGGCTACCTGTCCCCTTTCAGGATTCGTGTGTTCTCTTCATCAAATCTGAACTAATTCAACACTGTCACTGTACCCGTGGGGCTACACAAATCGACCGCACAGAATGACGTTTAGTAGTTAGGGAAACGAACGCCTGCCGAAATTGTTACTGTATCCCGCTAGGAAACACACTGTATTCTTTCAAATGCATTACGAAGTAGATGCTAACTAACAAATAAGTTGCAGTCATTCTGTATGTTCTACTGACAGAAAAAATTGCGCCTACTGTATTTTGTTGAATCCACGTTGATTTGGAAATACAAGCTATTATTGTGTGTTCAAGAGATCATGGCAAACCGGTATCTGCGGTGGAAAGAAAAACTTTGTCCCAGTTTATTGTCATATGCGTAAATATTTACTTATTGAACTGTTCTAAGTCATTATTATTCTCGAGTATATCGACCGAACGACGTGGCCGAGATAACTGTTACTTAGCGGACATCTTGCACATCCTTCAAGCTTTTACGGGAAAATGGTCTCTTGCCAATAGAAATCACCACCCACAAAATTTTCTATTGGTCAACTTTTGAATAAATTCTTTTTCTACTCATCGGGTTTTTATACACGTTGTTTTGAAAATTTTGGATTTCTAAACCAGCCCTTGTTGTCTGTTCGATTTCAGAACCCTATATAAGTTACCCTAACACTATAGATATCGTCACACCTTCTTTGATCTCCTGCCTCGGTTGATTGCTGTCTGTTTGTTTTCTTGGCTTAACTGTGATTACTGGGACATCTTTCGTACTCTTGTTCTCAAGAGACAAATATCGTACTATTGTTTTCATGTGCCACGAAGGTGAGCAGCAGTATTTGAGTATGCTGACATTTGCTGCATGTTATAACGCGTTCCTAATTCATTTCTTCGGATCTACGAATCAATAACAGTTGAGTGGATAGAACCATAAATTAGGTTTTGTTTCGTTCTGGTCATACTGGCAGCCTAACCCAAATTCGGTAGCGAAACAACAACCATACAAAGGATAACCACTGGTGTTTCTGCCGCTGGTTCGAATCCAGCCGAAGCCCCGACATTTCACAGTTGGCTCTCATCTAAACTCATAAATCTGCGAAATTACTTATTTGTAGTACAATTTATATGCTCAACAGTGGCGTTGGTGGGTTCCAGCGTGAACTGTTCTGAAAATCCTGCCAGAACAGTCGATCTCCTGGATCATTTAGCGGGTTTTGTTTGACACGTGGGTCCTGAGTCCGAATTGTGAAATTCCCGAGCTCCTGGCGTGGCTATGTAGCTCAGCTGGTAGAGCGCTCGCCGCGTAGAGGCATAGTGTTTCTGTCGCTGGTTCGAATCCAGCCGAATCTTTGAGTTTTCACCGTTGGGTCTCATCTAAAAAGATAACCACTGTATTTGAAGTATAGCCTTACAAATAATCATGTGGTACTTATGTAGGCAAATTAACTGCAAACGGTATCGTTAGCCATGCAAATAAAATGAAACAATGTGCATAAAAGCACCTCACGTAATCTTGCTGTATCTGAGCTATTTTACGTGTACGAACATTTTTTTCATTTACGCGCGTGATGTGTTCATTCCTGCCAGGACACTACACTGAAATGTACGTTTGCATTTGTCCGTGCATGCAAACATACACGAACACACTTCATCACCAACATTATCATTACGCATGATCAAAGAATATCGCGATGGTAAAACCTGCTTTTCAGGGTGGCAACAAATAAGCCTGTGTATGTTATTTTATATTGGTCAACTTATGGAGTAAAACTAACTAACTTTCTGTCTCTGATTCTATCACATCATGACTAAATCACCACAATAATCGATCGGATCGCATACGAGAATGTACAAAACATTCACACTAACAAGTCTGGTATATGCTACTTGGTTGTCACCCAGAGAACACCCCTTCGTGAGTGTGGTTCGCACACAAATTTGCGTAACTCGATGCACGGTCAGTCGGTCCGTAGTCTGTCGGAAACACCGTACGAATGATCTATCGACAGTCAGCGTTCAGAGTGACGGAAGTTGACGGGGTCATCCAATGAGTTAGACCGACTGGCAAGTAAAGTAAGCATTACTAGTAGGACTAGATGACATGTTCCTCTGGAGCGTAAAACTCATGCATCTAACAACTGTGGTATTATGTATCAGATATGTCCACAAGGTTAAGAGGTGAGCATATCAGTTCTTCATTGCGTGTGTGATATTTCGAGACAAGTGAAGCTTTTCAATGTGAGTGTTCCTACGCGGTTTACATGGAGTGAATTAATAAAATGAGTCTGGCGAACATGACGTTCAAGTCAGTAGAAAATCCAACACTATCCATTAAATAACTATTCCGTGATTGATGGATCCGATATACCCTCTCCTTTGAATGTGAATGGAGACAGAATTAGTTAATCACGGTATCAGAAACAGGAACCTCCATATCTTATTCTGTTTGTACGTCTTGAGGTATCACCAGTGGTATTGACTTTCTCCGGTCAGAACTAACTGGTCAAGGTCGCCTGGACTTTCGAAGCATTAGGACTGAGGCAACAATAAAACTCATTCATCTGTCATTGCGTGAAAGTGCAAAATCACAAAAGATAACCTTCGCACTAATTGTTTTGATGATTGTCACTAGTCCTCCGAAAGCCAAATCAATATACACGTTTTTAGGCTGCATGAATTTAGCTTTGTTTGTTCGCCGGCTACATTGTTACAAATATACCAATGTTTTAGACAACGATAGAACCAAATCTTTAATATTCTGATAAAAAGATAAAAATAAACTGGTGTACCTCAATACAGTCACATACATCAATCAATTTGACAGCTTGTTGAGCAAAGACCAACGGATGTTCTGCGAGCCAAGCCCGAAGCAAACCTTGTCTTAGTCAGAATTAAGTATATGTTTGCACACACACAAACACTTAATGACACCGACCACCAGCTAAATGATGATCAGCTGTTTTAACCCTCTAGTAGGCTTTCCACAGCATCACACATATCGGCGAATCGAACTCACAAGCTCTAAGCTGGCAATAGAATGGCAGTGCGGACACTTATCCACTAGACCAGGAGGTCAGTAGCATTCGGTTGGTAGGGAAAGAGGACATCACCTCTTTTCGTAACAGAACTCCGTTGTCAGTCATCGGGACAAATTGGTTCTTCTGAGAAGCATAGCGAACGCTTGACAGTTTGCGGGTCAATGCCAAATTTATATTGAACTCTGAAAAGTATCGATCGTCGATGTGATCGTTTTCGTTAGTCCATTCGCTTTGAGGCCAATGAACCCAGTGTTAGTTTTAACTTGATCATATCGGTAACACAGCTCAATCGTGTACACATTCCAATTCTCCAGCTTCTGGTGGTGCTCTCTGTCGAGTCCGCTTACATCAATCCCCAGTCTCCATAACCGTTTTGTCGTTGTCTTATGGTCGTTGTTTTGGGATTTGCTGGAATGTTCGGTAAAAGTTCTTGCTGTATTTTGGTTCTAACAATCCGACGTGCAGGAAATTCAGCAAGAATTCTCTATCAGTCGATGTGCCCTGAATCTCCTAGATCCAGCCCATTAAGAATGCATGAGGACACTTTGCGAAATACTAACAGTTTGTTTTGCTCTTTTTAGTCTCGAACGTAAAATAATAGAACATACATATCATGTTGTCGATCCAGTTAATCCGTCCGCCGTGTTGCTGAGTGAGTGAAACTGAGTAGTACCTGGTTTTTTGGAAGCAGCGCTAATCGGCAATCATTTCCCGGCCTTATGTACACATAAACCATTGACTAGGACAGTTTGTCTACTTTCAAGCCGGTAGCAACGGTCAGTCTCCTGTAAAGCCCGAGGTGTGGCCATTTCTGTTGTTACCCACGGGCTTTTATAGAAATCCAGCGTTTTGCTTTCACAACTGACAGGAATAAACAAAATGCTAACCTCCCGCGACGTGTCTTCTTTTGTTATTAATGAACTTGAACAAGGGAACTTACTATTTCAAATAGGTTGTGCATAACATACGGATAAGCATTAAAAGGGGAAGGACTAACCTTCAGATTTTACAGGACACGAATGGGTAATAACTGTTCCATAGCGGACAGAATGTCTGAGTCAACAGTTTACGCAAAGTCGATGCCGGACTGTGATTAATTCTTACCACTGACTGGGGAAAATAGGCGATTTTGGGTTTAGATTGCGCAATAACATATTGAAGTTACTGACCGAGTCAATAACATGAACTGTTACCATGCTGAGCACCGTTATGAACAATGTTGGGCTTTTGTTCTTTCATCTCCGTTGGCATCATCAACTGTCGTATGAACCACCAACTATCACGGAATATGCTGAATCACTCGGTGTCGTAGGAAATGATCCGTTTTGTCTAGATTGACCTTATCACAGTTGGAGGTGAACTGGTTGATGCCATGAGAGACATACCGTTTTAGTGAGACAAGAGTGTCAGCATGACTTATTTTACTGAATAGGATAAAAAGTTTTTTAAAAAAACATTCGAAAAATGGTTAATACTGTCAGTAACATTTACGATTATGCAATCAAATATTAGTCAGCTATAAGGTAGAAGTGCAGGGTGATAACCTGGTTCCCAAAAATCACACATGGTGAAAAATTTACTCTATACAACCCAGCATTGTGGAAGTAAATCAGCTTGGATCTATTCGGGTTGTTATTTAGGGATCAGAGGGAACAAAGTGGAAACTTTTTACAAAGTGGTCATGAGTACAGACTTAATATCGTAAAAGCCTACTGAGGAAACTGGCAAACTGACGCCAAACTGTATCATCGTGATGTCTACGTACTCAGCCAGTTTCTCGAAATCCAAGATACGACCAGTAAAATCGATGAATAGAAGTTCAAGTGTTTTAGCGTAAGGTTCTGTTGTACAACTAATGCTCAATTAAAGCGAAAAGTCACCAGAGAAACCGATAAACCTTCTAAACGGAATCAGTCTTCTGGTGAGATGGAGTTCTAGAACACACATCTAAGCTGAACTGAATTAATCGAAT